>APFE031306768.1:0-16470 GCA_000404065.3 Pinus taeda
TGGTCTCCCAATATATACTCGACAGTACGTGGGAGCACAAGTCCGTACTGGCACTTGTCGTCTCAAAGTGGAGGAATCACCCAACCAACAATGAAAACAACAGTTACCAGGTTTTACGACACCTGAATACGTCTCTAGCTTAGACTTCTAGATGTTGTGCGTTAGGTTCCAAAGCATTTTTAGATTCATTAAATTTATTTTATAGTTGATCTTGTTTAAAAATTTTCCTTTCAGGTTCACCGCGTGATGTGTATACAATTTCTAAAATGCATTCTAAGATGATAAACAACTGTTTAATCTTCTTTTGGCAATGAAAATCCTAGCTACTAAGGAAAGAGAACTGAGGGTCTTTCAACAAAGAGCACAGAGCACACACTAAATGCACTGTCCTAAATCAAACCAAGCAATATAAATGCAAATGCACATGCATGTATTTGCTTTTCAGCCTTCTTAATGTATGAATAACAAGAAGAATGCTAAGTGCAAATCTAACTTATTTTCCAAAGCGACAATACTAACAAATTTCTTTTCAAAATGAAGTGAAGATAAGGACAACACTTTGCGATTTTGAAATGAAAACTGTTTTCGACACTTGAAAAACTACTAATTCAAATCACATACAATAGTAACAGTACAATCAACTATCAAGAACAATGGGATTCTCTTCTATAACTGAAAACGACACTTGCGACACTTTCAGATTAAGAAACGACAGTCTGATTACGCTACTTCTTTGTAAAAGAGAACTGAAAATGGCGCATAATACATAAAAACACTTACAGTTCTTTTCACAATGGAGGCGGAATGATGGAAGAGAAGAGGGTTTCCATAGAGATATACTAACCACAGATAGCAAAACTCCTGAATAGAGCTGAAAAGAGTGAAGAAAAACCAAAGTCTGAAGGTAAAATTATTCTTCCCTAACCATCGCACCTGTCACACAGGGAATCCAGTATGCATCTCACCTACTACACATGGGAAGTGCGATGCATACAGGCTGCCTTGAAGGGAGGGTGTGATGGTACTAGTGTGAGACTTTTATCCATTCTTTGATCACAATTTGCAGTTCAGTTCAGGGATTTGGGCCGAGTAAGTGATGTTCAGTAAATATAAATCATAGGGGTTGATCTAAGGAGGTTACTAGAGCCACCACTTAGGGAAATTAGAGTGTTTGCAGATCGATTGTTCAATTTATAAACAAAACACGGAGATATGTATTAACCACACAAATGCATATACAATCAAACATACACGAATGTGGAGGAAAACTTGAATAGCTTTATTAATATCAAGAATAGCAAGAGGATTACAACTAATTGTTCTGACCAGCATCATCCTCCAGCAAGAAAGCCCTTCTTCACCTCAAGTAAAGCTTAGATAACCCAACACTATGAAGTTACACCAGAAAACCAACAGCACTTCTCTACAAGATACAAGATTCCAGCCTCTAACCTCTAGATCTCTGGGATGAGAGATCTATATATAGATATTTGCAGAGGTGTGAGTCAGCTCTGGGTTTTTTATTAGTGTCATTCCACTGATAGTTCTTGGCTCCACTTGGAGATTTCATTGATCTCTTATTCATCCTTGGGTGAATTCTGAGGGGCAAGTGTCAGACGGGAAGTTTCTGGAAGATTCTATGATCTTCCACCTCGCAAACTGTCTCTGCCATTTGTCCATTCTCGCCCATTGCACCCTACAGAGGGGCCATCTAGTATGCATCACACCCTTTACACTGGGAAGGTGATATGCATCGCACCCTCTGCACTGGGCATTCAGTATGGTCCAGTTTTGACCATTTCTGAGCCGTTTTCTGTGGAGAACTTCTGGGAGATGATGTAATCAGCTGACCTTGTTCCTTTAGGTAGTGAAGCAACACTTTTAGGAACTTAGGAGCCCTCAGTTTATGGACATTTATGATTGGGGTTGCAGTGCCCAAAAATGTCTATAACAAGGAGATCATTAGGCAAAGGTACTCAAGTATTGAATATCTAATGAAGAGCAAGATCTAGAATATTGGTCATTAGGTTATGGTACATAGCTGGATCTGAATCAAGGAGAAACCTAAGCGCTTGAAGAAGAATACGTTCTATTGATGGGTCAAGATCTTAAGTCTTGAAGAGAAGTATCTTTGTGTGGTTTTTGATCATTTATCTGAATAACTGGCACATGTCGTAACTGATGCCTGAATAGTGGTAAAGGTTAAATCATCTTGTACAGATCTGTATGCAGGTTCAGTATAGCAAAGGCATGTATACACACTGGTTTGGCATTTCAAAACTGCCTATACGCATGTCCACCTTGAGAAAGGGGCGTATGCACGCAGGTTTGACACATTGAAGTAGCGTACAACTCATAAAATATGTTTTTAGCTACTTCTATTTACTGTTGTAGTGTTCTGGGTTCTGGATTGGGTTCTGGTTACTGTTACTGTGTTTTGATTACAGCATTCAGAAAAGTGATTATTTGATCCAGTTTTGTTGGTGTAAAGGAGATTGGTTGACATAGATATATTTGATGTTTGATTGATATTATTAATGGATCCAGTCTGAAAATTTATGAAACATGGTCCCTTGAGGAAAAGAGAAGGTTGTAGCCTTCTATAGGTCAGCACCTACATCCTAGTAAACACATCGACTAGTACAAGAGCTAAGGGGGTTGTAGCTACCTTCTAGGAAAAGCTGGAAAATAAGAGAAGGTTGTAGCCTTTTGTAGGTAGAATCCTGTGTACTGGTATAAGGTTGCACCAGTACAAAATTTGTTGAAAAAGAAGTTTCTTATTAAAGAAAGACAGAGACGATTGTAGCAAGTGATTTTCACCCACATTGGGTTTCCACCTTATATCTTGAGTTCATGTGTGTGATTGCCCATTCTATTTACTACATCTGATTACTAGTTATATGGTTCTGATACACAGATTAAAGATCAACTAGCTAAATTATAAGTTTGCAAGGTATACGTTGGTTTCTCTAAACACAGTTGCATACACATGCAAGTTTCATTAACACAAGTAGCGTATATAAATCTATTTATGGAAATGAAATAATGTTAAATTGCTAATACTGATTCACCCCTCCCCCCCCCCCCCCACTATTATTTCCAACATGTGATGTGAGCTTCTATTCTGCAAATAGACCGTTGTGTTGCATGCCTTAGCCCACAAGTGAAGTGGTAGGCCTTGGTCATGCAGCATTGCCTGTGATGCCCCTACAATAGTTCTGTTCTTCCTCTTGGCCACCCCATTCTGCTGTGGGTTATGAGGTGTCATCAACTCTTGTTTAATTCCCTCCGCTACACAGAAGTCCTTAAAATCTTGAGAGACATATTCACCATCGTTGTCACTTCTCAGAGCCTTGATCTTCTTCCCTGATTCTTTCTCGACCAGAGCTTTGAACTCACAAAACTTGGTGAAGGTTTGGTCCTTCTTCTACATGAAATAAATCCAACATTGACAAGAATAGTCATCAATTGAAATCACATAATACCTTTCCTTCATTGTGGATGCCTTCGAGAATGGTCCACACAAATCAATATGAAATCGCTCTAAGATAGCCTCTACTCAACTATCTCGATCATGAAAGGAAGACTTGGTGTACTTTTCCAAGGAACAACCTTTACATGTGTCAACTTGCTCAATTTTACCTTTGGTAAGTTCCGTAGATATCTCCTGCATTATCTTCAAAGCCCCATGGTGCAAATGGCCCAGCCGCCTATGCCACAACTCACAAATGTCCTAGCTTTGCACCAATTCTGCTTTCGTACTCAATGTTGCACAATCATCTACCTCTAGTTTATAGATATTCTTCACCCGAATTCCTATCCTCTTGGTCTGACCCATGGCTATGTGTCTTGGGAACACCTTTCCTTTACTGAAGACAACATCATAGCATTTTTCCTCCAACGTCGTGATTGATACCAAGTTCTTCTTCAGTCCAGGCACATACATCACATCTGTTAAGGTGAGAGGAGCTCCATGCTCCCTCTGAAAAGAAACTGTGCCCACTCCTACAACACTATACCTTCCATTGTCACCCATCTCTATGCACATCTTGAGGTCTTTCTCCTCCAAGGCACTCAATAAATTTTTATCACTGGTCATGTGGAATGAGGCTCCACTATCAAGATACCAGACACAACCCATCATCAATGACACCATGCATGCGATGAGGGTAAAGTCAATTTCGAACTGAGAGGCTAATGCCTCACCTTCTGATCCTTCCGAGGACCCATTTTTGGACTTCTTCGATGGGCAATAAGTCGCATAATAACTCATCTTGTGACAATTAAAGCATCTTATATTAGACATGTCACCCTTCTTCCCTCCATGAGAGGAATTTGATTTGAAATGGGAATCCTTCCCCTTCCCTTTCCTTGCCTTACTTGCTAAGGCCATATTTTCTTCATCAACATTCTTGGATGAAGAACCATCTCTTGTGCTCCTCCTAATCTCCTCCTACATAAGATTTGACCACAGTTGTTCCCAATCCGACAGTTTCTCGAGATCGAGGCTCACCATATCATCATCGACAGTAGCTATTCCCACACTGCCAAGCTCATCTCTGCAGGTGGCAAGCTTGTTTAGATATGTGGAAATAGTATCGCCCTTCTCCATCTTGATTCTTCGAAGCTTATCCTTGAGCGCAAGTTTCCTCTGGTCGCTATTGTTCTGGTAGAGGTCCTTTAATGTATTCCACATTGAAAATGGAGTATCCTTCCCATGGAGACTCGAGATAATACGGTCTTGAACTCCCTCAAGGATGATCTGTCTCACCTTTTCCGCACACTTCTTCCACTCAACCAACTCTTGTGCATTATTTGAAGCTGGCTTTGGGATTTCTTGATCAATGAATTCCAACAAGCCATTGTCTTCTAATACAACCTCCATTCTATATTTCCATGCTATTTAATTCACGCTACCTTCTAAGGCATACCCCAGTCTCAAGCCATAGTATGCCATTGGCCAACCTTGAAGTATGATATGAATTCGATTTGCACCTGCAACCCCTGAACTTCAAACTTCGAATTCTCTTCTAAGTATATTATTCACAGCTCTGATACCATGTAGAAAATTTGTGATAGGTTGACCCGATAATGCAATATAAATCAAAGCAGAATATTATAACCAACTTCTACTATCAATTTACAGAAGCTTAAAGATCGAGCTGAACAATATAACTAGAAGAAGAAGAATCAATGGCACAATACACATGACAATACTTTGGGGAAAGTCTTAGATTAAAACCCCACACTATTGTATTTTCATACATGGTGGAAATACATAGGAATTATACAAAGCCTTAGCTCTCACAGCTAGCTAGCTCTCAGTACAATCCTCACAAATGCTCATAGGAAATCTTGGCTTCTCTCTAGCCTTCCTGTCTACCCTCCAAGCTCCTATTTCCTTCCGTTGTTCCTTGTGGACAATTGGCCTATTACCAAGTGGAAAACCAAGCCTTCAAAACTACGTAATCCTCAAGGATTAATCCTTGACTACATGCATGAGTTTTCTCCATGATAAAACGCATGCAACTGATAGTACATTGTCCTTGATCATTAATCTCAACTAGGTCTTTCTCAGAATAGACATGCATGATTTTCTGATGAGGGAATTTTTAGTTAACTAGAGTAGCAATAGTTGAGTGCATTAATGCAACAACTAACTATTAACTCACTATTAGTTCCTCAAACAGTTTGGAATTAATTTAACTGGACTTAACTCAATAAATTGAGTTAATTAATTACAACTCAAATATAACTCAATCTTATCTCTGTAATATAAGGGATAACTCTTGCATGACTTCAGAAAGGCTTCTAACTTGAATTTCTTCAACTAATTAATTTAAAATTAATTAATTAATTATTTCCAAATCGTTGTTAAGACTAAATTCACAATTTAATTCAAGGAAAAATTAAATTGGAATATTCTTATTGCCATATTTCAACAAGAGAGATCTAGGAACTTTCTGGGAAAAATCGAGAATTAATTGTAGTCCCTAGTGGAGTCGCCAATTCTTCTATAGGGATTAATGTGCGGGTGTTTGGTGTTGTAGAAAAACCTCAAGGATCTTCCCGGGATCCTCGATAGACAGTCAGATTAGTTGCAACTATCACAAAGATACATGCATACCTATGTTTAACAAATGAATATCAAAGCGAGAAGGAATTATTACCTTGAGTCTTAGTGTGGTGTTGCTGGAGAGCACAATGCAGCTTGGCAGAAGACCCCTGAGCTGACTCCAAATCAAAACCTTCACATAGCAAAGACAAGCATAATATCATAGCATAAAACCTTGATAGAAAAATGCATGAACATATAAAAGGTATCTAATTGCATATAAACTAAGCCACTCATTCTAGAAGATATTAGATCAACATATAAACAAGTTATACTACCAACATCATAGAGTGGACAACACAACTGTAGTTCTATATTGATGTAGAAAGAGTGATTACAACCATCAGTTACATCAGCCTTCCCTTAACCCTCCAACTCCTCTCTCTCCCTCCTTTCTTAACCTCTTCTAATGCCTTAGTCTAAGACTCTACTTGACAGTCAAATAAGCAATCCTTTCAAATGTTTTTACCTCTTTCACAATGGCCCAAGCCTTGCATATATAGCATGTAGGTTTAGGGTTTCCAAGTCATTCATGAGTTCCATTAGGCAAAAGCAGTGATGTTTCATGCTTTAGTTCTCTTTCCCATTTGCATACTTTACTAGGAATTAGTAATTCCCAAAAATAGGTCGAGTTTTGATGTTTCCCTACTTGTATGAGTTGACATAGGAGATAATATAAGGATATTTTCTTAGTCAATTTCTCCTTTGACCCATATAACTTGATGTAGGTTCACTAACGATGTTCCTGAGGTAGCAAGTAGAGTTACCCTAGGCACTAACACACCCTTAAACTTGCTGAGAAGCTTTATAAAGCAGGTTGATAGTGTCTAGATAGTGTTAGCTTGACAACTGGGCCTGTGAAATTGGTCAGTCCTTCAGTCATCATGTCTTTGTCCTCTGAGTTGATGAGGAGGTCATTCATGTATAACAATAATAGCAAAATAACCGCATGCAATACCATGCATGCCAAATCTAGCAAGGAAAACACACATGCAAATCGATACCTACAAAAAATCCTGATGTAGTTGCTTGATCTTGCTCTTCCTTTCTTTCTCCTTCCTTCCTCTTTCCTTCTTTGCCTTTCTCGATCCAATGAAAAACTTGAGCCAAAAAGCTTGCCAACTGATCCTCATAATCCTTTTTATCAATGAGGCCTCTATTTTCTTCATTTTCCATTATTTTCCTTCATTTTCCTCCTCACATGCAAACTGTGACCTTTCACCTTCATTTTCTTCTAATTTCCATTATTTTCATAAATAAAAATCCAATTAGTGCCACTTTTCCTTTTCAAACACCTTAGCTATTGCCTTTGCTAATTTCCTTTAGCCACAATAACTTAAATGAACACCCACTAGGATGTTTTTCCCACCATTCAGCTTGGAATACATGTGCCATCAACCATGGTCTTACATACTTTTACATGGATTATTAACGAGGGTTATTACATTTAGTGTGACTATAATTCATTCCTTTTGTAGCAGATCGAAACCCTAACTCTCTTCTCACATGTGGAGAGAAGTAACCCAAAGAATGATCCAAAAACTTTGATCTCTTTTTCTTCTTTCATCCTTCTTTCTCTCGCACACTTTTCTTCTTCCTTGAGATTGAATGTTGAGTTTGATTTATGTACATGAGAGAGGAGGAGCGCCTCTTTATATAAACTTCTTAACCATGACTTGAGGCTAACTTGCAATTGCTTCTAGGATGACTTGATGGTTGATTTCTTGGATGAAGGTCGACTTGTTGGAGGTGCTTTGAATTGGTCTTGGAGGATCTTCTATACTCAAATACATATGTAACATGCCCAAATGGGTCTTAAATTCTTGACATTAACTACTAGAATTTATGACTTGATGACCAATCCTAATAGGTTAATGGGAGATTTAACTAAAATAAAATTCTTTGAGCATGAAACCCATGACTCAAGAATTACAAAAATAATTATATTTTCTTCTTTTCATCAATTACATAAAATCATAATTACACATGTCATTATGAAGACCAAACCTAGTTACACTTTTCAACATTGAGAAACTAAAAATGAATGATTTTGAGAATGTTGATTAGTTCATGACTTACATGATGAATGTAGTAAGTAAGTTAAGAATGCATGATGAAGATATAATAGACCAAAAAAATTTCAGAAGGTTTTTAGGAGCCCACTGGAAAATGTTAATGTCATAGTTGCTATCATTGAAGAATAAAAGAATTTAGAACAACTTTTTTTAGATGAGATGATGGGAACCCTATTAACCTATGAAATAAGGATGAACAAGGAAGTTGATTCCTTGGATGATGCCTTCAAATCACAAGCATGAGTCAATGTAGTTAGAGAAAGGAAAAAAAAGGTAGGGGTAGATATAATACAATCAACCCACAAAGTGATGGAAATTAAAGCTCAGACTAAGGAGACACTCCATAACAAAACCTTCAAAGCTTAATGGGGTGTGGAAAAAATCACCAAAAAATAAGACGATACGGTAAATCCAAAGGTTAATGCTATAATTGTAAAAGGTATGCTAATTATGCTAATGTATGTAGGAAGAGACATGTAGACCTATATAAAAACAAATTTAACTTTATAAGTATCTCTAAAAGTACTTCTAAACCTATATTTCTTACCTATGATGTTTCATAAGAGAGAAACAAGACTTTCTATCACTAAATAGTGGCTTTAGTAACCATAGGAATGAAAATAAGAATCTATTTGCAAGCCTAGAAAACTATGTTAAGGCTAAAGTCAAATTGGGTGATGACAATATTTTCAATATTGTTGGTATCATTATAGTTAGTGTTCTTACTCAAAAAGAATAAATAAAGAAACATTTAAGATGTATGTTTAGTCTAAGGATTAAAAAATAACCATAGGAGTGTTAGTCAACTTATCAAAAATGGTTATAGAGTTAATTTCAACCACAATACTTGTAAAATCTTCGAAACTTTTTCTAGTAGGAGACTAATTGCTAGAATTCAAATGACCAATAATATGATGTGTTATTTTCCTATGAAAAATTCGATTCAATCAATCTCATGTACCTATAAAGTAACTAGTCTAGATAAGTGTTGGATTTAGCATTTAAGATTTGGTCAGTTGCATTTTAGAGGACTAAATGTGTTTGAGTAAAAGTAGTTTGTTAACAAACTATCAATCATACATGAACTAACTAGCTCTTATGAGAGCTATATATTGGGAAAATAACATAGGGAAAATTCGAGCTAGTGCATCTTACAAGCTAAAGACATGATTAGAGTTGGTGCACATAGATTTCTATGGTCCTATGCAAACCTAATCTCTTGGTGCATACTATTTAAATCATAAGACTTGGGTATACTCCTTGAACCACAAATCTAAAACTTTTGACAAATTTAGTTTAGAACCCTAGTTGACAGGAATAGGGGTCAATATATTAAAATAATGAGATCTCGTAGAGGAGAATAATATGAATCCAAAGAATTTAGAGCATATGGTAAACACCATGGGTTTAAGAAAAAAATCATGTTTAGGTGTACACCATAACATAATGATGTAGAAAAAAGGAGGAATAAGCACCTCATGAACATGGATAAAAGTTTATTGAAAAAAATATGTATCCAATGAATTTGGGGGTGAAGAAATTGTTTGTTCCATATACATTTTGAACAAGTATCCCACAAATAGTGTGAAAAGTACAGTTTCACAAGAAGTTTGGCACTATATGAAGCATAATGTATCACATGTCAAGGTGTTTAGATCTGTAGCATATGTTCATGTAACTAAATAGATAAGAAGATAATTTGATGATAGAAGTGAGAAGTGTATTTTCATAGGTTACACTGAACATTCCAAAGCATACAAATTTCACAATCCCTTCTCAAAGAAGTTTAAAGTAAGTAGATATGTCGATTTCAAAGAAGTTGAAGCCTAGGATGGAAGTGTATAAAAAGCTATGACTATTGGACTAGCAATCCTTATGGACAAGTTGATGTAGAAGAGAAAAGTAAGAAAGTAGAAAAAGAAGGTTCATAAGTTCAATCACATATTTGTGAGTCTCCAACAAGGATTCTAAGAATCAAATTCAATGGCACTCATCAAGCCAGGTATGTCATTCTAGTCCTAGTCCTTAATCAAGTAATAATTCTTGATTTTAGACTTTTGTGATCCATACTGATTTTGGTAAAGTCTTTCGGATTAATCACATCATAAGTTGTTGGTCGAAATTTCAAGCTGTCTAATCTAGTTCATCCTCAAGATAAAGGTCAACCAACAAATTATGATGTGATTAATCTAAAAGACTTTATCAAAAACAAGTAATAATTCTTACACAAAAATTAACACTATAAGTGTGCAAGAAATTTATCAAAAATTAGATAATTATTCAAGCATTGTTTACATATTAATCAATGTGCTTTGAAGTTGTTAAAGAAGAGAATTGAGTGGAATCCTTGAATAAACAGACAAATTCCATCTAAAAGAATGATACATAGGATCAAGTGGATTTGCTAGTAGGTAAGGACAATATTGGCTTATGAGGTGTGTTTATAAAAAAAAATTAATGAAAAGGGTGAAGTTGAAAGATACAAAGCAAGAATAATAGCAAAGTGGTTTTCATAACAAGCTAGAATTGGTTTTAGCAAAATAATTGCACCAATGACTAGATTCGATACAATAAGGGTAGTCTTAGAAATAGATGGTAAAAAAATGGAAGGTATATTGAATGGATGTTAAATATATATATGCTTGAATGGGATTCTAGAAGAGGAAGTTATATGTATTAGCCACCAAGATACAAGATAAAAGGAAAGCCACAAGATAAGGTATACATGTTGAAGAAGGTTGTTTATAAGCTCAAGAAATTTCAAAGAGCTTAGTAAAGTAGGATATAGTCTTATTTTATTAGTCATGGATTTAATGAAAATAATAGCGAACTCGCTCGATATAAAAAAGAGAAATCAACAAGGGAATATTCAAAATGTTTATTTATATGTTGATGCCAAGTTTTTCACTCGAAGACTCTCAATAGATGAGTTTAAATAAACAATGAAACATGATTTTGAAATGACAAATATAGAATTGATGATGCACTTCCTTGGCATGGACATAAATCATTTAGATTTTGGAATCTTTATATTTCAAATAAAATATGCATTGCATGTGCTAAAAATATTTAGAATGATTAATTTCAAGGCAACACCCACATTAGTAGCAACAATAAGAAAACCTAGTGGTGAAAAAAAAGGTTCAAATGTACATCTTACATTGTTTAAGATATTAATTGATGATCTCATGTGTCTAAGTGCAACTAAACCAGACATTATGTTTGTTGTTACCTTAATTTCCATACTTAAGGAGGCACTTAAGAAATGCATTGACAAGTTGGCAAAAGGATTTTAAAACGCATTATAGGGACAACAAAATATGGTACTATGTACTCATGCACCTAAGATAAATATTTTGATTGTCTATACTGATAGTAATTTTGTGGGTAGCCTAGATGATAGAAATACTACTACAAGGTATGTCTTTTATCTTGGTTTACATTTAATTTCATGGGCATCCAAGAAGATGTCTATTGTGATGATCTTAGGCTTGTTTCAACCCTTTAGTAGGATGAACATCCGATGTGTAGCCATGGGTTCTTGCCTTTTCATTGATAGGACATCTTTTTTGTGCAAGTTTTTAGTGTTCAATAGTGGTGAAAAACAATGCAGGTAACTAACTTATATGTTTCATTCCAAGTATAGATTGGATCAATAAATGGAGTCATTTAACTACACATATGAGCTTTCTATTCCAATTTGACTAATTAGAAAGCTCATTAATATAAAATAGGTGTGTTTCTACCCATATTCAAAAATACAAAAATATATAATCTTTGAATTATGAAAGTAAATGGTTCAATAGTTTAGTGGACCCAACAATAGAATTAGTGTAACCATTCATAATATTCATGTAGCAACATATCTATATTATAATATATAATTTAAATTATATATATATATTTATATATAAAAAATTCATATTATTTTTAAAGTAAAAAAAATTATTCAATTTTATTAAATTTTTTTAAATACTTATCAAAATTATTCAAACATTTTTATAAATATATACTTCCAAAAATTAACCTGAAATTTTGTTTAAATAAATAATAATTAATTCACTCATCAAAATTTTTATTGTTCTAGTGTCACTATTATAATTATAAAATAATACATCTAAGCAATTAGTGTACAAGATCAATTAAGAATATTACAATCATAAGCATAAAATAATGCATCAATCCAAGATAACTGTATAATCCATTATAAAATTTGTAAGTCATAATCACCAGAAAAAATAATGCAATCATTATCCTAATTATAGTTGTAAATCATTATAAAATATGTAATCATAATCACTAGAAAGAAAAATTATTTAAAATGTGAAATTATTCGTTTGCTTATTATTAATATCTCTCTCTTACAAAAAATTTCCTTTTCATGAAAAGTATTATATACAAGGTGATAATTCATATTTCAATGTATATACTTTATTAGATATTATATTATAACTCAAACTTGATCAATACTTTATGTTACAACATATAGTTTAATTTTAAAACAATTAAGAAATACATAATGCCAAAAACAATTTTAAATTCATCACTAATTTACAAACCCAAGGAAATTTATTAGAAAATTTTATCCACATTGAATCTTTTCTTAGAACTTGGCTACGTACTTAGATATTTTATGAACAAAAGGCCAAGGTCCTTTGACATAAATATTTGTTGGTGATTATTTAATAAAAATCAATGTGTCATTAGCCGTACCATGACAAACTTTAAACGGTCAAAAAACTTTGCCATCAATTATTGTTTCGGACCTATCCAAGAGGTTTTTATTCAAATTCTTTTATTTTGGTCTACCGTTAGGTTACGATAACTTAGGGCGCACAGAGCCCGAGGGGCAGTTTTAAGGTTAACGAGGTATTTTTACGTGGATTACAAATTTTGGAGATCGAGAATAAAGTTAATGGTTAATTTTAATGCCAAATGTGTAATTTATATAAATTTAAATTTAAAACGCAAGTATTAAAAATATATATTATATTATACTTAATTACCTTTAAAAATTTTAAATTTGATTTAAAAGAGTATAATTGTAACAGGTAAAAAATTTAAATCTGTTGCAGATATTGATAAAATATTTTTAATAATAAATTAAGATAAAGAGTTACCGTTATTTTATTTTTTAAATTTAATAAAATTATTTATAAAATGGTATATATATAAAAAGAGGTGTTAAGTATCACTTTTGCTAATTAAAATTATTTTCCTGTATTTAGTAGTGTTAAGAAGAAAATGGTTATTGCAAAGATTAGAACTAATTTTCATAAGCTTAGATATGTCTATTCCCAAAACACCTTGGGATAAAAGAATCCACCCCTTTGCGATACTAAAAGGCTTGAAGATGAAAAGCACTCGCTTGGATCACCCGACCATTTTCATTTTTAAAATATTTGTCACACTACCAACCTTCTTGACTTTTTAAGTCGGCAAAACTACAATGACTTTTCTGTTCCTTTTTTTATCATAGAATAAAATATTAAAAATTCTCAATTAATCTCTTACATTCTTAAGGTCTGATAGACCATATTGGTTTTAGTAGATGGTAATCATCATTATCATATATCACTAAAATGAGTTATGGCATTTTAGACATGGTATTGATAAGTCATAATGTTAAAAATATCAGTTGAAAATAATTAATATTGTATTGTATTAATGGAGAAATGGTTACATGGTTGTAATGTAACTCTTTAAGTTAGGATTAGTTCCTAGGTTGCAGGAGTTTGTTCTCACCTCCCTATTCTTTTGAGATGTATTTATTGTCTCATCTTCGATTAATTGAACATGAGAATGTACACTCCCATTTGTGCAGTCTCCAGGTGCAGCTTGCTCACCTATGAGCTGCTAGTTAATTCAACTCATGTTTTTCTTTCTAGTTTTCTAATATGGTATCAGAGCTCATATCTGGTGAGCCTAATTTACCTACAGAGCCTTAGTGGCTACATTAGAGCCCTAGTGGCTACAGAGTCTTCGTGGCTACAGTGCCCTAGTGGCAACATAGGAGCCTCAATGCTCACAATTTCAGAGTCTAGGTGGTCGAAGTGGCATACCTTACTCACAGGGAGAAATTTATTTTGTCATAGGTCTTAGCATATCTCCATCTGAACATAAAAAGGTCATTGCGCCTTTTGGGCTAACAAATGCGATGATCATCACGGATCTCAGGGTCAAACCCGCGATGATCGACCTCTCCTTAGAGGGATTTTAAATCGTCATTGTTTTTCAGTCTAAAAGAGTGATGGCGTGTTTTATATGGTTATCAGCTTCAGATCAGGCAGTTTGGTGGCGGATCTGAGTTGCGGACACAAAGATCATCGTAGATTCGTGTGAGATCGACTAGATTAGAGGCAGATCAAGCAATTTGATGGCAGATCTGTGAATGATTCAAAGGTTCTAGTATGTTTTGAGATTTTTTTTTTGTAGCTTGTAATTGTTCACTTGTTGAGAATCAACTATAGATCAAGGGATTGGGATTCTGATCAGTTGAAAATGAAAAATTTTACAAAAGCTTATCTCAACGAGTATAATAAACTCGATGGGACCAATTATACCAATTGGAAATTCAAGCTACAAACATTGCTTGAGGGATCGAGTGCTTGATCAATTGTCAGTGACGATGAGTAGAAGCCGACCATCATAGCAGGTGACATGACGACATGAACATAGGATTGGGATAAAAAGGAGAATAAGGCAAAAGGATTATTGAAGATGTCTATTAAAGACAATATTATCCCACATATCAAAGACTGTAAATCGTCAAGTGACATATGGACTACACTTAAGAACCTCAACCAAACACAAAACACCAATCGCATATTGTTGCTCAAAGGCAAGTTGTTTTCTATGAGGATGGAGGAGAATGAATCTATTGCTGGATTCATTGCACGAGTCAAGGACCAGAAGGATAAATTGGGAGACAATGTCAAGAAGGTGTTTGATTCCGATCTTGTTGCAATTACATTGAAGAGGATGACGATGAATACCAAATGTTCATCACAGGCTTGTGTGCAAGGAAGGTAGCCCCTACATTTGAAGAGCTAACATGAATCCTGATATAGGAAGAAGAACGAAAACAAAATTTGAGACGAGAGAGTGTCGATATTGCTCTGATGGCGAAGAAGAAGCCATACAAAGGGAAATAACTACACAGACAGAAAGGTGGTGGCATTTTTTAGAAGAGACAATTTAGAGGTATGTCTCCAAATATATCTGACATTAAATGCTTTTACTATGGGAAAACCAGTCATTTAGCTAAGTTTTGTTTTAAGAGACAAACAAATGAGGCTAGAAATAAAAAAAGAAAACACATAGGAAACTTTGCCGATGAAGGTAAAAATCATGATCTTCAATTATTTGTAGTTGATTATGCTCTTTCAACTATTAAGGAGGATGAGTCTGAAATATGGTTTGTAGATTGAGGCATGTCTTCGCATATGACAGGTAATAAGCATTCGTTCGAAAATTTTGAAGAAACTACTTGTGGAGCTAACATATATCTAGGTGATGAAAAAGGTTATCAGATCAAGGAGTATGGTTATATTCTGGTGATGTTACCTTATGGTAATATCATATATATCAAAATGTGATGTATGTACCCAGGATCAAGAAGAACTTGATCTCTATTTCAATGATGGCAGATCAGGGCTTGCAAGTCGAATTCTTCAGATCATATTGTGTCATAAAGGACAACAAGAAGGAACCAGTTGCATCAGAAGTGCGCGTGGGAGGCATGTATAGGTTGAATGTCAAAAGCATGGCACACCAAGATTTGGCTTCAACATGATTGACGACTGAGCATCTTTGGCATGGAAGATTTGGTCATCTGAACCTACAAGATCTCATGTTGCTACAAAGAAAAGGTCTGGTTGGTGGGCTACCTTCTTTTCAGAATGATCATTTAGATTGTGATGGATGTGCATTAGGGAAAATACATAGAGAAGAGTTTCCTTTGAATTATCATAGGAAGAAAAGAGATATTCTGGAGCTTGTACATATAGATCTATGTGGACCTATACACACTAGGTCGCTAGGTGGTTCATATTATTTTATACTCTTTACTGATGGTTGCACTAGATTCTCTTGGGTATATTTTAATAGAAAGAAGAGTCAAACATTTCAATTCTTTAAAGAATTCAAAAATATGGTGGAAAAGCAAATAGGGAAATTCATTAAGATTCTCTGCTCTGATCAAGGGTGGGGGGAATAAAACTTGGGAGATTTCATGAAATTTGGTAGGAATCATGGGATTATTCAATAGTACACAATACC
>APFE031306779.1:0-11659 GCA_000404065.3 Pinus taeda
TTCAAACTAACTATTTAATACAAAGGACAACTAACTAGGAGTCCTAGAGACCTAATACAACTAGGAGTGTAACTCCTTATTATGATTACAACAACCTTATCTAAAAATTTAAAGCATTCTTTGACACCTAAAACTCCATGAAGTCTAATTTTATGGTGCTCATAACCTTCCAGTTGGCCCTTGATGACTCATCCTTTTGTTGTTCCTAGAAACTAGGAGACTGTCCCTTGCTTTGTTCTGGCTGAAAAATAGGTCTTGGGACAGAGCTCATATATTCTCATAAAAAATGTATTTGGAAACACTGAAGGAGGCTTTTGTGAAACAATCCATGCTAAACAAAAACCTCTCTTGTTTTTTTGAAACACTACACCAGCTGTCCAGAATCGATCCTTGAAGAAGACGTGTAAAACAGGAAATTTTGATTTTTGAAAAACTGCACCTACAACAATTTCATAGCGCAAGTTTAGTCTTTCATTTCTCCCAGATAATAATGGATTTGAAGAAAGTGGAAGAGGTTTTTTGTACTTCAATATCTTAGGAATTAAAACCTCTTTCACTTTTCATAGATGAGTTTTCAACTGCTCAGAACCTATTCGAGAAGTTAACTGGTAAAAACAAGAAGACAGTTTGACTGATAAGTTGACTAATAAAGTTTTAAGTTAAAAAAATGTCTTTCCTCTACTTGTTTTGCTCTTGCTGAATGTTGACACTTTGTACATGATCCTTTGTAGAGATTCTCCTTCAAAAATATTTGCCTTTGTCTTTCAACATTGGTCCATGAAAGCATAATGTGCAGCTACAGCAGTTTCGTAGCGCGCTACGAAACTGCTGTGTAATTTTAAAAACACAGCTTCAGGTCAAAAATTCAGCTCTCTTGATCTTTCCTTTGCTTGAAATGGCCTTTCCATCTTCCATGAAGTTTTTCAAAATTGCTCTGTGATTTCATTTAGCTAACTTGCTCCTGGTTATTCTTCTTTGTACCGTTTCACCTGTGAATTGTTCTTATATCTTTTCTTTGATCTGACCTTTCCTTTTTTTAGCCTGTTGGGGTGTGTCTTGAATTACTAATGGTCTTTTGGGATCCTTTATTTCCGTATACTCCTCCATGGAATTACTGCAACGTGAATATTAAATAAGTCTGCACCATCTCAATTTCGATCACTACCTCACTTGCAATGGATAAGGAAAGTTGCCTCGCTTGCAATAGATAAGGAAAGCTGCCTCACTTGCAATAGATAAGGAAAGCTGCCTCGCTTTATCTTCAAAGAATTCAAATTGAACACCTGTCAATGTGCTCTTCATGCATGAACCCAAACTTAAATCATAACTGTGAATACTTGGCTCTTTTTTTAAACTTGCAACCTAAGCATACCAAGACACCTAACGACTCTAGTGATGACGATGAATGGATGCATGTGATGGGCATGGTTCAAGGACTCACACATGGTGATGAACAATTAACAAATTTTGATGGAAAAGACAGTTAGACAAGATCTGGCACAAATCCTTGATTTCGTAGCGCAATTAGTGTAAACTCTGTGTTTTGCGCTACGAAATCTCCTAGTTACGAAACTGTCTAGGTGTTTTCATAGCGCACATAGTGTATTTTTGTGAGTTTGCGCTACGAAAACTCCTAGTTGATTTCGAAATGCATGTAACTTTTGAAACAACCTTAACACATGACACTTTGAATAAATGTGGGACCAATGATGGGTAAAACAAGATTGTTGACCATATTTAACAAAGGGAACAAGACTCCTAGGACTTAGACACTAAAGCAAACATGGAAAAACTAAACCCGAACGAACACCTAACCTTTACAATCAAACTGATGTGAACAATTTAGAAATTGCTTCTTAAGTGATAACATGTGGAAAGGCCTGCAGACGTCGGACGTTGAATTCGGTGGTGGATATACAGCAGCACAGGGGGGTTGGGTGACAAATGACCCGGAGAGCAGGGGTGAGATAGGGCCCAACAACGGAACTCGGAACAGCAACGATGACGGGATTGACAGAGGATGCAAAGAACAACGAGGAAGCTAGAATGGATTGTCCCCCTATCGGAACAGATAAACGAACAGAATTGTTGTTGGCTTGGGTGGGAAGCAATGGCAGAAGGGTGACTGCGAAAGGTGGGCACAAAGCCACAACAAACCAGACCGATCTGGAATCACATTTTTTTATAATGTAACAAACATAGCTGCATCTGTTGCCCTTCTTCTTTTCCATATAGAGATCGTGCAACGTCTCCTCAAGTTGCTCCCATGATAGGGTCTTCGTTTCCGGCACAAACAGGATGACGAGTACCAAGGTAAAACGCAGCATCAACATGAAAATCATAAATGTTTTGGAGACACTGATGGTAGTGGTAAGGGTCAAGAACGTCTCCAACACGATCAGATTGGAGATCCACAGACAGGTAGCTACAAGTAATACATAGAAATTTGCGGCCAAAATGAGTCCTCCCACAGATTCTCTGAAATAACGGATTTCCTAGCAGTACCCGTTCTTAAAGAAGAAAAAGTCAAAACAAGAGGTAATCCAAGTCCTCATGTAAAAACAGAAAGCCATACATGGGGTTTTCATACTCAAATCGCATAGAACCAGTCGTGGTTGTTTGAATGAGAATACATATCTCGAAAAACCAGATCCCCTCTTGCTACCCAATGTGGACTTATGCACATGAAATTCTTTGACAGGCCCCTAACAATGTGTACCAAAATCAAAATCATGACTTGTATTTGAAATTTCAGCGAAAGGACTCACGGAGACCTTTTGTTTGCCCAATTTTCTTGTACCAGTGTCCTTTGAAGATAATGATGAGTCTTTCAAATTAGTTACACTTCCCATTTCAGATGGTTTAAAGTAAGGAAGATTTTCTTTATTTGATGCAACTTCTTTGCAATCTTTTACAGTTGGAGGGAAACAGTGTGTGGAGGAGACACTCAAACTTTGCAAATCCATTGTAGCACTAGATATACCCCTCCCATCACTTAGAAGCTTGCTAGCTCTTTCCATAGCAGCATTTGAAATGCACACAGGTTTCCCTCCTCCAGTTTGGAACAATAGAGAAGGTGGTCCTCAAGAGCTAACTGTGTTCATTTTAAGATCATTTAATGAATGCATCCCTGTTGCACTCTTGTTTGATTTGTTTCCAAGAAGTTTCATGGCATGTTTCATGGCTTCTATGGATACACTGACAAATCAACCTATTGCAATTTGAACCTAAATTGATGCATTCCCTTGGATTCACTAACAGTGTTATTTTCGGAAAGAGTTGTTGTGGAAGATTGAATGTTTTCAACTTCTAGCAGTGCCTTAGCATTAATATTCCCACAATAGATATATTTACAGCTTTTCCAGATTCTGTCTGGAAAAGAGATTGATGAATTAGTTTCAGAGATGGATAACTTGCTCTTGTCCAAAATTTGACCTGGCACATCAAAAGAGAAAATAGGGTTGTCCATGCACATGGAAGCATATCCAATACAGTCTTGAAACTAGTATTGACCAGCATATCCCACATAGTTTTTCTGTTTTTCTTTGCCATCCCCTGCATCACTGATAATAAGATCACCTTTTCCCACGCTGGTTGTGCCAAGAACAAACTCTACTTTTCTAGTAGCATGCAGTGATGATTCTGAGGGATTTTGCGGATCTAACTGAAACATGCTAATAGTGTGGTTGTCTTCATTAGCTTCAAGGATGGTCGGAGGTGACACTCCCTCCAGTACTTCATTTAGATGTGTTGTATTCTCTGAGCTTACAATTCGAGCCAAGAGACCCTCCAAAATATCTTTCTGCACCTTAACATGATTTTTTCCTTCTTCCATATTTTTCTCTTCATCATCTTCAATGTTTATATCGTTCTCATTCATATCAAGATCAACTTCATCTGGATTTTCAATATTATAATCTTCTTGATATATATCAGCTACATTGGAATCATTATCTTGATCTAGATCATCCTCATTCACATCAAGATCAGCTTTATCTAAATCCTCATCTTGATATGTATAAGCTTCATCAGAATCATCGTCTAGATCATTTTCCTTGTTATTGCTTTCCTTTCAACATGCTTTAACTTCTGCATATGATTTTTCTAAACGCTGAAATGCTTCTTGAATTTTACTAAAATTCTCCATGGATTCAGGACGTGAATTTAATGGCATATTGTGTGGTGAACTACGCTCAAAGACTCGCTTGATTATATTGTGCGCCATGGCTTCGATACCACTGAAACATAAAAACTGATAGCTTGTTGACTTAAAGGTAAAAATACACGAGGTATTTTAATAATAATTTATTAGTATATAAAAATGTACAGGTGATGAATGTTACAATGGGGACCCGCATATATATAACTAAGTAGGTGTCTTTTCATGACTGGGCATGTCTTTTAGACATGCCTTTTCACTTAACTAAATGACTATTTTACATAATCAATATTTGATTATTTAATATTTACATTTATTTTATTTATTTACTTGTTATGAATTATATTCATAACATTTGACTACTTCAACTCTTAACTAAAGTTACAAAATAGACTCTTCTAGAGTCTTTTACATCACAAACACGTGGGTAGCCCCTTCTCCATGAATAATGGGGGTTGAAGCGGCATCCTCCCGAACTATAGGTGTGAAAACAGGAAGGTCAACCTCTGAGTGGCATAACTTTTGCATAAGGACTCTGATTGACATGATTCTTGCGTCGTTGAAAAGATTTCTTTGTGTAGAATAGCATGAAAAGGTGTTGCGCCAAAGCGGCTAAAGAGGCAAAGTTTTACCCCCAAAAAAAGGTTGGTTGATGCCTCAAAATGCTCCCAGAAGGTTTCAGACCCCGTTTCGCCAAACTAGGTCCCGTTGGTCCTGTGAGTTGATTCCTCCACTTTTTCCGCTCCAAAGACATCGAGATGCATGAAAAACAATATAACGATCCAATTCAGATCACACCTCCCATTTACTGAATAAGGTGAGGAAATTTTCCTCCACCTTCTCTCTAGTGTACCATTTAGCTTTACCTTAAAATTGTCCCTTCAAACCAATTTGCTGAAGGTCTTGTTGCCCTTAGTACAACAAATCATACATCCTCTTATGAACCTAGCTACCAGCTCTTACATCTTGGGCCAATACAAATACCTTTGCAAGTTAGCCAGGGTCTTCCCTACACCAAAGTGCCCTGCAACCTTGGAGGTGTGCACCTCTCTAATCAGCTACAAACTCTCACCTTTAGGAACACATAACTTATCCAGCCTGTAGAGTAACCCATCCTGGAGGTGGTAGTCAATGGTGTTGTCGCCATCGTGCACGACTCTGACTCTCCAACCGCTAATACACCTCCTTGAAGTCCTCATCTTCTGAATATGTCTCTATGTATGCATCATGGGTGAATGGCTCCATGTGCGTAAGAGTCCCCAAAGTTGTAATCTTTGATGTGGGTGACCTTGAAAGCATATCGGCCAACTTGTTTGTGTCCTTCTTATACTTGATCACCAAATGAAACTATTGTAAAAACCCCATCCACTTGTAATGCCTGGTCTGTTGTAGCTTATTTTGGGCCTGCACGTACTGTAATGGTTGTTTTTCTATGTGGATTATTGTTTCATTTTCCATAAGATAGTGCTTCCACTTCTTCACATCTTGCACCATTGTAGAGAGCTCCTTGTTGTAAGTAGGGTAGTTAAGAACTGCCCCATGGAATACTTCATAATGGTAGCAAACGGGCCTTCCTCCTTGCATCAAGACAACTCCCATAGCATATCCACTCACATTTGTCTCCACTTCAAAGGGTCGTTGCAAGTTTGGTAATGCCAAAATTGGTGCTTCACTGATCTTCTTCTTTAACTCATCGAAAGCCTTTTGCTGTCATTTTCCCCACTAGAAACTCTTGCCACTTGTTGTTATGGCATGGAGTAGTGTTGCTACCGCTGAAAACGAGGCTAAATTTCCTTAGGTACTGTGTTGCTCCAATGAAACTCCTAACCTCAGTAACATTAGTAGGCACCGGCCATTTCATGATGGCCTCCATCTTGGAAGGATCTATCTTCAATTCTCCTCCACCAATCACATATCCCAAATACAGCGAGGACTATTGCGTAAACTTGCACTTCTTGAGATTTGTTAACAGTTGGTGCTTCTTCAATGTTTCTAGCACCTATGTCAAATGTGAAATATGCTCCTCTCAGGTAGCACTATATACCAGTATATCATCCAAATAGACAATAACAAATGAATCTATAAAAGGGCGCAATACATCATACATTAATCTCATAAATGTAGTTGGTGCATTACATAGGCCAAAAGGCATAACTAACCACTCATACAAACCTTGCCTGGTTTTGAATGCGGTCTTCCAGGTATCTTCTTCTTTGACTTGAACCTGGTGATATCCAGACTTCAAGTCCATCTAGGTGAAATACTTTTCTTGCTGCAACTAATCTAGCAGATCGTCTATCCTGGGCAGCAGTTATCTGTTCTTAAGCGTGATTTTATTCAATGCCCTGTAATATATACACATCCGCCAAGTCCCATCCTTCTTTAGCACAATAATAATGGGCAACCCACATGGTGATGTACTCGGTCAAATGACACCTTGTTCCAGCAATTGCTACAACTGTTTCTTCTCCTCACTTGCTTCTATAACAGACTACCTGTACAGCCCAATATTTGGCAATGGGGAGTCTGGCAATGGCTAGATCTCGTGCTCCACTTCTCTCTTAGGGGGTAACCCTTTAGGCTCTCGAAACATGTCCTTGTATGCCTGTAACAACTCCTCCAATTGTTGTTTTTGTTCCTTACTACACCCCACTAGGGATGCCTTGCCTCTTATTGACTCCTCTCTAGACTGACTTTCTCTTAAAAACAATAAAACATACTTCTTGCTGGAATTGATCAATTTCCTGGCTTGGTTGGCACTTACCAGTGAAATTTTTGACTTGCCTTTGTGTGCGTTGATGATGAATGATTTTCCATCCTTTATGAGTCGGTATTGGTTAGCCCTCCTCGTGAATAATGCAACACGCATGTACATGTATGGACTCCCAAACACGACCCCACATACATCAAGGGGAACCACATCCAGATCTACTTCATCAATAAATTCAACATTGATAGCAAATCTAAATTTACATTGTTTTGTTACCTTCAGCTCTGCATCTTTATGTACCCATCCCAGTGGATATGGGTTTGGGTGATCACAAACTTCCAGCCCCAACTTCTTGACCAGATCTGCGACAATCAGATTTTCCTACAATCCTGAGTCAAACAAAGCATCAATCTTCGTCTTCTTGACATGTATCTTTACATGGAGGAGTTTAGTCATTTCTTTCTCTTCCTATTGTTGAAGGCTACTCAGATTCACCTCCTTCTGCATTGATGTACAAACGATCTTCTCATCCACATCTGAGTTGCTTTCAACTTGGTTGCTCGAATCAGTGGCCATGAGATTCTTCTTCTTTTATCTTTCTTCTTGTTCTTTGGGTTTACCTCTGGATGCAACTTCCAACACTTCTCCTCTATATGGCCATCAATGTTGCAGTGGTTGCAGTGGTTGCTAGGATCTTTGCACTGATGTGTTGTGGTTATCGTCTTTTTAACTCTTCCCCCTTTTTGCTTCTTCTTCCCCTCCTTAGAAGCATCTTGTTGCTCCTTTTGCTTTGATCCACTTGATTGCACTCTTTTCAGGCCTATGTTCTCTAGCTATTGTGCCTGTACACAAGTCTCGTCCACCATTTTGGGCTTGAACAGCGCTCATGTAGATGGCAGTGTAGACCCCTCAAATACTTGAGAAGTACATCTAGGTTCTTTGGAGAGATACCCAACATTGTAGCCATCTTTATGAATTTTGTAGTGCACTCTTGCACACTTTGGCCCGACTTTTGCCTGAAGTAATGTCACCAAAGCCACTGGTCTTCCACATACCCAATGGGATAAAACTGTGACTTAATGAGGGTTTTGAAATCCTCCCACTTAGTCATTGGAGGTTCTCCCTCCAACCTTAAGGTTTCTGTGTGGCTCTCCCACCAAGTCCGTGCATGGCCCTCCAATTTCAGTTACGCAAATGAGGTCTTCTGCCCTTCCTCGATCTGATGGACACTGAAATAAACTTTGAGTTGCTGCAATCGGTGGTTCAACTTCAGAGCGTCGATCTCGTCGTGGTACAACTTGATATCAACTGTTGCTTCCACATTAAACAAGGATTGGTTCACGACACTCGAACTGGGTTGATCTTTTCTGAGTTCTTTCATCGGTTGCTTATTTGCACCTTCCTAATCTCCCGATCTCCCGATCCCCCTTTCGATTTGTCCTCTACATTTGAACCCCCTTCTTCTCCAAATATCCCAGCTTATTGCTTAGGGCTGCCATGAGGGGGTTTACATTGCGGTTTATATCCGTGACTTGTTCTTCAAGCCGCGAAAACCTTACCTCTACAGGATCACAAGGTTTGTTTACAGATTCGCCACCCATGATTAGGGTTTTACGATTTTCGGCCTTGTCGATCTAGATCCCTATAATCTCCACAAAATACCCAAAGAAACTTGCTCTGATACCAAATGATCCGTAAATTCCCGTGGATATTCCATTGGACAGCTCGTCACAACGGATCTGGCAATATTATATTTAAAATCTGAGATTCTACACTATTACAGTTTTATTTAATTTCTAGATCTATAAAATTAACTGAATTACCAATTAGTGCACACATGTAAAAGTAAATCAAGGAGAAAAGTAGAGAATGACAAAATAAGCTCACACACACATAATACACAAGATCTGCTCTCTGGGAAACCCTTTCAGGAAAAAACACAACTGGAAGGTGAGGCCGCTTCACTCTCTTTCTCTGTCTGGAAATATGGCTGCAAATACAAAGAGGTAATGTTTGTGGCCCATGGGTTGCTACAGTGCACAGATCATCTCTATGTGCTCTACCTCCTATCTCTCCTAGCTATATTTGCTCAGCGATGGAACAAAATGCTCTCGAAAGAATGGAATGCCTCTTCCTCCTAGTGGCCTGGTTATAACACAGCTCGATAGCCTACTAGTTTTTAAGTTTGACTACATCAACTCTTAACTAGAGTTACAAGATAGACTCTTCTAGAGTCTTTTACATTAGCCCCTTTTCCATGAATAATGGGGGCTAATGCGGCATTAGCCCGAACTATAGGTGTGAAAACAGGAAGGTCAACTTTTGAGTGGCATAACTTTCGCTTACGGACTCTAATTGGCGCAATTCTTGTGCAATGAAAATCTTTCTGTGTAGAATAGCATGAAAATATGTTGTGCTAAAGCAAAAAAGTTTTACCCCTAGAAAAAGGTCGTTTGATGCCTCAAAACGCTCTCGAAAGGTTTCAGACCCTGTTTCGCCAAACTGGGTCCCGCCGGTAAAAACAGTCCCGTGAGCTGATTCCTCCACTTTTTCCACTCCAAATGCATCGAGATGGATGATAAACAATATCCAATTCGAATCAAACAACTATAAATAGGGTTTTTCGTACTCCATTTCATAGTAGAATTTCTAAGAACTTCGGACAAGAACGGGACTGCAATAGGAAGTGCGAAATCACATAAAGGAAGCCTCTCTCCAAGCGAAGAAGAAAGGACTAAAATACAAGTTGGTTTGGATTGTTTTAAGGGCTGATATCCATCACACATGCGAGGAGAAGGATCATCTGTTGCAGAGGAAGCCGAGACTATATTAGTCATCATAGAAGGTTGAATCAAGCAATAGGATAAGTCTAGAGTGCAAGCCAAGTTGACAAGAAAGTAGCCTCCAACTAAAGCGAAGGAAATCAAGGTTACAATCTTAATGATTCACAAGTGCTAGGGTTTCTACAGGAAGCCAAGAATTGCCGGAAGCCAAAGTCTAAGGAGCAGCCGAGAAGGAAAGAAGAAACGCAATTTGACAATCGTTGACTCAAGGAAGGCAAGGGTCAAGCTAAGAAGTTGTGTCTTGGTCTTGGAGAGGCAAATATGTCAAGAGTCTTGGTCTTGATATTCGTCAATTGGAATCTCTATAAGAAGAAGAATTTGTTCAGGTTTTCCTCTCAAAGAGTGAGAGGTTTTGCCCTGCCTAATAGCCTATATTATGTGTCTCTTGTCTCTTTATGGTTTACGCATTGGTAGTTGTTTGATGAAGAGGAGGTTGAGAAATCTAGGGCATTCAAAATTAACACTTTCTCTTCTTTATAATTGCTTGTGATATACTTTTACTTAGCTTATAATCTTTTCTTCATTAGCTTATTAATGTTCTCTTCATCAAGACAATTACCAATATCCACAGTAAAAGACAAGTGACACAGTGTGTAGGCTTCTTAGTCAGGGCCAAAACCTCTCACCTATTGAGAGGAAAACCCAATCAAAATTCTTCTTCTAGATATTTAATTTATAAGTACCAAGACCATGACACAAACCCTTGACTCTAGTATCCTCCCAAGAACCTTGTCACTAACCTTGATGCTTTGCCTCTTCCCTTATTTGCCTTTCTTCTTGATCTTGCATTGCTCTTCTCGGCTCCTTCTAGAGAAACTAGATCTCTATCCTTCACATTGCTCCTTCTCGGCTTCCTCTAGAGAATCTCGGTCTCTAGGATTTCGCTAGTCTCCTCTAGAGAAACTCGGTCTCTAGATCTCTACTTCGATCACCCAGAAGAATCTTCCTTTGTTGCCCCAGAAGAAACCTCCTCTTCATTGCCCCAGAAGAATCACTTCTTCGTTGCCCAGAAGAAACTCTTCTTCGTTGCCCAGAAGATATCCTCCTTCGTTCTGCTCAGAAGATACCTATCTTCGCACTGCCCAGAAGAGACTTCTTTCTCCTTTCATCGCACTTCTCCTAAACCTTTCTTCGCACTTATGTGTCACCGAATTCAGGTTAAGTTGCTTGTTCATAATAGATGACGAGTGCGTCTATATATACACCTCACCACATGTACTTTAGGCCAACATGACTGTTGGAGGTAGGGTGACTTCTATTAGAGATTTCCTTCATCGTTGTAGGTCAACTTGAAGAGGATAGATGACAAGTTCTTCGAGGATACTTTACATAGACAAAATTGACCTCTTACAAAGTGTAACATGACTTCATTACATGACAATGACTAACATTTTATGACTAGATGACAAATAAATCCAAAAGACTCTCAATGGGCATCTTGACTCAAAAACAAAATCCCTTGCTTAGGAAACCCATGAAGCAAGTTACTAACATAATTTTATTTTTTTTATTTACATCTCATTACATAAAATCATATTTACATGTCATTATGAAGACCGAACCTAGCTACACTTTTAAACAGAGGAACAATAATAACCTCAGTAAAATAAGGTCATTGTTATGAAACCAGCTCAAGAAAAGATAGAAAAGATAGATCAACGCCTTAGAATTCAGCCTCTTCGAGGGGGCAACCTCCTTTACATTACATAAATGAACAATTCTTGGATAATTCAAATGAAAAGACCTCCTCTCTATATATAGGAGTCTAAGGGACCATAACATAATCAGAGCCTACATAACAATAATAATGCAAGGGCACAATAATAATAATAGTGGGCTTCTATGGGGCACAATAGTAACAATATGGGCACTTACATGGGTACATCAATATAATAAGTGGGTTGTACTAATAACAATAAGGGGTTACTCTAGTAGTATAGGGGCCTA
>APFE031306779.1:22788-40157 GCA_000404065.3 Pinus taeda
TATTGTAACTAAAAAAAGACTATAAGTAACAAGTCACATTTTGTAAAATGACAGATTGTCCATCACAATGTAGCTTTTACAATTATTCTCTATTTTAATAAAAAAAATATCTTTGTGGTTTTATTTATTGTGTGTTCTCTCCTTTTCTTTTTGGCATTTCAATTTTTCAGATCTTGGGGGCCTCCCCCCCCCCAAAGGTCCATTTCAATCTTTTAGACATTGGGGGCCTCCCCCCAAGATCCAAATCAATATGGCTTAATCACCACCCACTAACGAGGGTTAGAAGCTAATTAATAAGTGTTGAAATCTAATATATGATGTGCTACACCATAAATGCAAATCAACACATATGAAATCATTCCTTAGAGCTAGAGAGAGTATACTTTTTACCACCCACGAGAGACATAAAAATGGGAAAATCAATTACAAGAGATATAACAAGGTTGTATCTTGATTATGTGCCACTAAATGGATAAGTTTGCTACTATCCAAACTTTCCACAATCTAATTTATGATGGAAAACACTTAAAATGCAAATTTTGGATGAAGAAAAGCCACCTAAGAGTGCCAAAAAAATACTCTTAACGATGGAGCTTGTGTACTTGGCCAGGGAAATGAAATATACATGTAAAAAAAACGAGTTGGTGATAAAACACAAGTTCTAATGATAAATAAACCTTTAATTAGCCTAAACTGTATAAAAGGGGTGTGAATCCCCATAAGGTTTTACCCAAAATTCTCCAAATTGGAAAATATACAACATAAATTATAGGAGACGAATTTCACAATTAGAATGTGTTAGATAACCTCTAATAACAATCCAATAATAAAATATGAGCTAGGGTAGGGTTAGAATTCACCTTTATGGAATAAACTCTAAATGAGGGTCTCACCAAATTTGATTTTATTATTATTATTATTATTATTTGTGATTAATTTCTAGATTTAGTAAAATCCCTAAATTGGCCCACGAGACGTTAGATTAAACCTTTAACACAAATCTATGGGGATAATTTTCCCAATTAGAGTTAAAAAGGAATAACTATATGTAAATCCTTGGACAAAAATGTCTAGATTAAAAAATAAGCTACACACTTTGTTCTAAACAACAAATAAATAATATTTAATGGTTTATATATATATTTGTATTTTTGTGTTTTATAAGACACGAGAAAAGGAGTCAAAATGGTCTCATCTCAAGTGTTTTGGTGAACAATTTGTTACCCCAACTACACGGGTTCAAGTCTCTAAGACATGTTGTAACTAGCTCATTTGTGGCATTTATGAAATAGTTGTATCTAGCATAATAGTGACAACTGATCTTTAGAAGTTATCATTTCTCCAAAAATTCTCGTTTGGGCTAAAAAAAAAAGACGACATGAGAGAAAATTTTATGTTTTTTTGGTCGGTTCTCGAAAGTAAGTTGGTATTTCTATTATTGTGGATTAAAGTGAGAGATTGGGGCACAAATAGACCATGTGATCCCTTATCTATTCAAGATCGCCATTAAAACCAAGGCCCCACAAGAAGGATTTCCTCGAAGGGAATAACCTTCACAAACAAAATTAATAATGGAGTGGAAAAGAATACCATAACCATTGTCAAGGAGCATAAAGCTAAGCAAAACAAGAGAGTAAGCACTTACCACACGAACCGAGGAGAATGTGTGAGTAACAAACCCTATATGTATTCCTTCAAAGTGACAAAACATTGCCCTCAATGGATGAAGAAGTCTTTAATAATCCACAACAGTATCTTAAATAAACCAATAAAAAGGCAAGATAGATACTTCTAAAGGGAGTCGACACCAAAATACCAAACAAATGTCTTCTATTAATGCCTTAAAAAACATTTTATAATAATTCACAACAATTTCGAATGAGAGGAGGGCCTTTATTTATAGATGAGGTTCACAACTCCTCCTCATTCTTTATTCCTTAATTATAGCCCAAGAAATAATTCAAAAGTGACCTTTCATCCACAAAACTTGGAGACTAATAAAATTACAATTAAATAATGCTTTACATGCACAAAAACCTCAAAAGAGAGATAATAAAATCTTCCAAAGGGGGCAACATCCTCCAAAACACCTCTATAAAAGTCTTAAATAATTGTCATTGACCTTTGAAATGTGCCTCAAATGAAGACCCATAGCCATATCTTAGGTCAAAGCACTTCCATGCAGCATGGGAATGACTTTCCAAGTCCAAAAACCAGTAATAGAATCCCTAACAAGCAAAGTGGCATTAAACTTTAGAGGGGGGTCAATTTGCTTTAGGAGTGCAATGTTCAACTCGTAATGTGCTTGGGATGCTTCATTTAGGTGCAAGTAATGTTTGTTTGTCCACCTTACTCCAACATCTAGCTAGAATAAGTCCAAGGACCTCTCCGCAAGTGAAACAAATCCCTCTTTAGGTCGACAAATTTCCTTTTATGCTAATTAATCTTCAAACGATGCATTTAAGTCTTCTTTTCATCCTAAAACCACATTGAGTGCTACATGATATTAGTGAGGTGTCACTTCACTTAATTATGATCCACCTCATCAAATTAGCTTGAAAATACCCCACAACTGCCATAAATCCCACGTGTGGGTCAACCCTCTATAGTGATTGTTAGTTTCAGCCTTTGCAGCCTTCCTTCAATGATCAAACATGCTCTTACAAAGTGATTTTAAGGTGTCAAGGTCAAATTTTGTCATTTCAGTGAGTCTTCAAGCAAAATTTGGTCACTAGGCATTAGGTCTAGGGTTTGCTTTCACTCCTTTCAAAGTTGCCCAAATGTCAGTCTATGTCACTATTCAGCTGAGTCTATCATCATTCAGAAGTTTGTTATCATCATGTCAAGTTCCATTTGGTCATTTTACACCTTGTTCATGCCTCAGTTGCGCCTAGGCAAGGTTCATTTCCCTCTCCTAGGGTTTTGAAGGCAATTTCTCTTGAATGGCCAAATCATTAGCAAAAATTGTATCCTGATGTTCATACACTTTCCCCTATCATTAATGTACCTTATTAAACACTTCCCATCACTAAGATCCCCCAAATTCCTCGTTTTTGCACAAACCCTAGTTTCTTGCCACAACTTGGCAATTTTCTAGGCTAGGCCTGTGTTTTGCCCTTTTGGACCCCTTCCCCTCACTCGATCTCTGAGATTCCACTTTCCCTGTTCTTAACATCCCTCCCTACTTCCAAAAATTTCCCCAAGAATTTAGAAGCCCCTTATCCCCTTCATTTTGCTTCATTTCGACAAAATCCCTTGTTTCACACATCGGGATAAGTTTCACTCAAAAGATGTGCCAGAGAAATCAAAGATGAGTTTTGAAAAACTGAGAGAGGTTTTTTTCCAAAACAAGCCAAGGAAGAAAAACCTCCTTCACTTTTTACATAGGTGTCATGGTTTTAGATAAATGTCAAAAATACAATCGCCTCGGGAGAATTGATGCACCTCTGAACTGACCTTGGGAAAATAAAGTTTTCTCATAGCTTGGTTGGCCAAATAACTTTCTTGATGAGTCAAAGGATAAGTAGACAAAAATATCTTTCCAATGAACTATCATGAGCTCAATTTGGAGTTGAGGAAGGCATTCAATAGTTGACTGCAACAGCACTCTGCCTTGAGGCAGCCTCATTTGGCACATTTTGACTAGTCTTGGGAGATTTGATTTTTGACAAGGCAAATGAACTCCAAACTGAAAAATTATGGTTGGGTTGGAAATCATACTCAAGGGCCTTTCCAACGAGCTATCCTGCACCCGATTTTGACACCGGGAAGGCCTTGATCCGATCTTTGATCCCTCACTCACTTGATCCATGGTTTTTCAAAACCTTGAGCCATTACCTTGGTTTCATGTTGACTGTATCAAAATCAGTTCCATCTATTTCGGTGCGTGCCACTACTTTCAGCTAACAAAGTCCCAAAACAAATATTCTGCTGCCGATTTGATTTTCTGGTGCTCCGCTTCTGATGAATCTATCCAAAATTTCCTTTGCAACTTCTATTCCTTCAAAAATAAAGGACCCAACATGCCTTGATCACAATCCATTGACTCACCCTTAAGTCAATGTGTTATTTCTACATCTGAACTCTGGGCTAGTTCGCTTTCGCTTTGATCGATGGTGGTACCTTCAAACGAAGTACCCAACTCTATAACACTTTGAAGAGCTAACTCCTTAAATTTGGTGAATGCAAAAACAAAGGAGTTCCATGAGTCCAAAAGTTTAGATACCTTACTTGAAAATTCCTAAACCGTTTGCGCACTGAGATCACCGAGTTGCGACTGGAAAAGATCCTAGATTTTTTGATCATCTATAGTGGAAAACGTGCTAAAAGTGATAAAATGTTTCTATGCCTTTAGCCAGAGGTTGTGAGAGACGCATCTATTCGCCTGCAACGCGTCTTCCAACTAATTAATCTGACCATCTTTTACATCTGCTTGATCCAAGAGCTTCTTCTTCACTTCCATATATGAAGTTATCATTACTTGCTGGAATAGGTTCTTTACGTTCTTGTGCAAGGGATCAATAACTACATTCTTATTTGCAAGAATGCCAGTACGATCACAAATTTGACTGAAAATCTGTTGTGACTCCAACATAGTTTGTGGAAAAGTGTCGCAGACAAAGGTGGTTTTCTGAATTTTGTCAGCTATCTGGTTTCTATAAAGTGCTAATGGATATGATGAAGATTGTTGTAGGGTTGTGATAGTGTCTTGGAGCTCAAGATTTTTGGAAACAATTTTCTTACATGCCGCTTCAACAAAATTACAACACTCCTCATGGGAATAGGAAGCGAGATCTTTAGGTTGTTGTTTGGCAAAAGGGGCAAGTGTAGGCCACAAAGACTGCAACTTGGAATGAACATCACTTACTCGAGCCTCTAACCCATATTTCTCAAGGAGAAAATGTGTTTGTACTATGACGATAAAGTTGAGCTGATGTTTCTAATTTTCACAGGAAACTTGTAGCTCTGCGCACCAAGTCTTAGATTGAACCAAACGATTCTCCAACTGAGAGACAAAAGCATGAATGAACTAGAACAACTGTGTGAAGACCATGTACTAAAGGTGTCCACTGAAATTGAATATGAGGTTGGAAGTCACAATTGTAATGGTTTTCCACTAGTAACCGAGCACTCTCACTAAGCCTATGGTGAAGATTCATGTTGTAGAGTACCCTTCTAATTTTGCAAAATTTTGTGAAGAACAGGGGCTGGAATAAAATTAATGAAGTCATGTTGCTGGGCGATAAGGGAGATTACCTGATGACACTACTCTGGATCTTTCATGAAATTAGCGAATTTCTCAATAGAGGTGAGTGAAGTGGTGGAAGAAAAGGGACGAGATAAGGTAGAGGAAAAAAGAAGAGCGGTGGATGTTGGGGGAACGATAGAAGCAGGAAAAATAGTAGAAATAATAAAAGCAGAATCAATTTCCATATATTTCGTCTCATCAGTGGAAGTGGGTTAATATGGACGGTCAGATACGGTTCTTCCGATGAATGAGGTGACTTATTGGAAGTTGTGTGCAGGGATGGGGGTTGTTCTTCATAAATGGGAACAACAAGATCAATGGATGGTGGCTCAACATCAAGGTTAAGCAGGGATATCATGACGGGATTGGTGAAATGAAGGGGAAACAGGGGTGGTAGCAGGTGGAATGGTGGTTGTGATGGTGGGAGGTGGAGTGGACACAAGAGTGACTTGATGTACTTGGGTAGTTTTCTCAACCAAAGAACCTACCTCAGTCCATGTAACATATGCTGAGCTTATGCACTCCTTACCTTTCTTCAGCAGGGGTTGGATATCTTCTAGCATAACCAGGATGCTTATGTGAGGATGAAGGGGCATCTCTGACAGGTCTCATGGTATCAAAATTGTATAGGTCCATTCCATCTTGTCGCCATGACATGACTCCCAGCCAAGTGATGAATTCATTATGGAAATCACTCTCATAGATGTAGAATGACAACTTCCTCATAGAAAAAGTTGTAGGATAAACATGCAGTGGCTAGAGATAACAAGAACTCTGAGTTATACCAAACCAAACCTGATGTGCATACTGGTCGAGCAGAGGGAGAGACATTTGCAAAATGGTTCTAGTCACAACATCCATTTTGTTGAAGCAGTGTCCAAATGCAAGATCGTTAAACTCTTTTTTACAGTGTCTTCAGTACTACGCCAAGGTGCATAAGCACATGCAAGAGGTTCACCTTCTGCAATCATGGTGAGGCCTCGGCTTGAGCGCGCCATTTGTACATAGCAAGTGGAAGAAGTAGATATCCAAAAATAAAATACGTGGGCTGGGTATAAACATCATGGGCAACTTTGGATAATTCATTAAGAAGATAGCTAGACCAATTCAGTTGGTCACCTCGGACGCAAGCCTCTGCAACTGATATGGCATCCAACGAACATTCTCCTCTGGTAAAATGGTGCATGAATTTAGTAGTGATAATAGTGGCAACAAATCGAACCGACATATTATTAATCATATCAAGAACAATTTCGTGTCCTTTTCTGGTGGTTCTATACTTTTTGTATAAATTAGTCACATTTGTTTTCTTTCCACATTTAGCAGTTTTATGAAAATCTAAGCTAACATCAGCGCCATAAACAAAAAATCCTATGATTCTGTAAATATCTTCTGCATGGATGGGGTATTCTCGGTCCAACCAAAGAGAAAACCCATAGAGTCGACTGGTTGAAAACTTTGTGCATCGCATAACTTCACCAGCGGTGCCAAAAATAGGTAACTCACGCAAAATAAAGGGAGTGGAAGATTTCAAAGGATGGAAATCAATTTTTAGTTTCAATATAGAATGGGTATTGGGCTCCATAAAGAAATCAGTTTAGAGCGTAGGGAACAACGGCGGATCAGAGAGGTCATTATCAACAAGGGTGGCTTTCTCATATTTCCCCAAGAAGTCATCTTGGAAGTGGATACAAGAGTCAATAGGGTACAAACTGAAAGTGATTCAAACTTGAAAAACCATGGTTGCAGAATGGCAGGTATACACGAAATGAATAAGGGGGTGAAAAGGCAATGAGGGTTTTGGATAGGTGGTAACACAACCAGAGTGGAAACTGAGAATTCGAGGTGGGAAGAGATGAAGATGGAAATGAATGATGGGATTATATAGAATAATCAATAGGGTGGAGAACTTAACCATTACACACGATAAATTTGACTCAAACTTCAAAGTAATGATAGGAAATCATGGCACGTACTGAGGAATGTCGTGATCTAACCAAAAATATAATGGAAAAGGGAAATCTTATCAAGAATTGGGAAATGAATTTGGTAACTAACTTGGACATGATAAGAATTAATTACAGAAAATATGAGCATTAATGACACTGACACGATAAGATACACCAAAATATTCCTGAAGACAATGAGTTGCGGTGGGTCACAACTAAAAAGACAACATACTTAGGAAAAAGACTGAAGACATAAACTATCAAACTGACAAAATATTTATTGACATAACTACCTAACTCCTACCTACTACCGTCATGAAGAGAGGATACTATATTTCGAGGTTGAAGTATAAAAATAGGGCTTCAGGCGAGCGCCATTCACCCATCTAGAGAAAAGTGTACTATCGAGTTGAGCCAGTGGAACAACACCAAAAGCTTTGAATTTTGCAACATAAAAAGGACCAAGCCATTGCATTTGGAGCTTACCAGGATGCTTGTGATACTTGTTGTCATAAATTAATACTTGGTCACCCACAAAAAATTATTTCTTCTTGATATGTCGATCGTGCCAAGCCTTCTGACGCTCCTTCTCAACGGTTTGATGGAAATAAGAAAGAAATCAAGGCTCATCAATTTTTAATAATTCATTCACTTTTTCAAGAATGGACTCATATTCATTCATTCAAGTTACATGAGCAATAAAAACATTAGGAAAAATGAACTCAACAGGAACAACATCTTTTTTCCCATAAAGTACCAGGAAATAATTTGTCTCAATCATCTCTATTGGCAGAGAAAACCTTAGTAATTCCTTTCTCTAAAATTTTGTTAAAAGCTTCGACAATACCATTGGCTTGCATATTATGAGGAGTGATCTTATGGTGTTGTATCATGAAATTATGTAACAGAGCCTTGACTGTATCATTGATGAAATGGGAGCCTTGATCACTTATAAGACTTCAAGGACAACCAAATATCGTAATAATGTTTTTAAAAATAAACCGAGTAGCTGTATAAGTAGTGCAATCTTTAACAAGAGCAAATTACACTCAACGAGTCAAATAATCTGTTGCTGTAATGATATACCAAGCATGAGAATGATGAGAAGGAGGGTGAGTAGGCCCAATAAAATCAACAAATCATTTCTCAAAAGTAGTAAGGGATCATACCAGAATGGAATTTTGTCACGACACGACGGTCATCCAACTCATTGATAGACATCACAATTATTTACATATACTTTCGCATCCTTAAAGAGAGTCGGTCACCAGAGGCCAACATGTAGAACTTTCTAAGTAGTAGCTTTTCCTTCAACATGACCTCCTACAATTCCTGCATGACATTCCCATAATACACCTTCATGTTTGTGATCAAGAGTAAAATGACACAAAAATTGGTCTTGTCCCAATTTACATAGTTGTCCTGCAATAATTTAGTAGTCTACTACTTGAACTACCAAATTCTTGTTTTACACATAAGTATAATAAGGAGGGCATTGTACGGTAGAAAGAAAAGTGGCAATATCTTCTACGTAATGAGGGACAAGTTCAATACAAAACAAATGAGAATTCAACAATTGATCCCCTCAATTCTCCTCAATCTAACATGGACAAATGTTTTGGCCCCACATTCGATCTCCCCGTCTTTACAATCACCTCAAAAGTAAATTCCTGAAATAATAATAACCACCGAAAAATCCTCTCAAGTACAAACTTATTAACTAAATATTTCAGTGTTGGGTGGTTGTGGAGAACTTGAATGGACCTCCTAGAAAATAATGTCTGAATTTTTGGAGAGAATATATCATAGATAAAGCCTCCCATTCTGTGGTAGTATAATGTTTCTCCACGGTTGAAAGTTTTCTACTTGGAAAATAAATAAGATGATCCAAGTTTCCTTCACTTAGTTGCGTTAATATAACTCCTAAGGAAATTCCAGATGCATCAACATGGACATTAAATGGCTTATTCCAGTTAGGGTAGATTAGGATGGGTGGACTTGCAAGTTTTTCCTTCAAAGTATTAAATGCAGCATCACATTAAGTAGACCACACAAAGCATTCATATTTCTAAAGAAGCTTCTCAAGCAGTGCTCTGATTAAAGCATAATTTCTTATAAATCTGCTATAATAACCAATATGTCCCAAAGTGGAACACAACTGTCAGATAGAAGTGGGTGACACATATTCAATATCACCACAACTTTGGCAGGGTCCACACATACTCCTTCTTTGTAGACGATATGCCCCAATAGTAGTCCAAACGACAAAACAAAGATTCATTTCTTCAAGTTCAAATATATTTGAAGTTGTATGCATCTATCAAATATAACGGCAAAAGACTAGGATGATTCTTTAGTAGGCCATAAACGGTCCAATCATCCATATAAACTTCAAGAAACTTACGTATATATTCACGAAAGGCAATAATAACAATGCGCAAGAAAAAGCAGGTGCATTCTTCAACCCAAAGGGCATAACATCATAAGCATAAGACCCCCATTTGGTATTGAATGCGGTCTTCTTCTTATCTTCTTCTACAATGCGAACTTGATGATACCCTGAGAAACCATCAGTGAAAGAATAAGCTTCATTTCTTCCAACATTATCCAAAACTTCATCGCTAAAGGGACTTGGAAATGGGTCATGCAAACATGCATTATTCAGGCCGCAGTAATCAACACACACTCAAATTTCCTCATAATCCTTCTTATCCTAGATGACAATGTGGCTTATCCATTGAGCTTCATAAACCAGGAATATAAGACCAAAAAATAGCATTTTTTTAATTTCCTTCACTTTTTCCTTGACTTGCGTATTCAATCTATAGGGTTAATGTTTAACTAGCTTCACTCTGGCTTTAATTTTATTTTCGTTTTCAAGATCTTCTTTAATTCCATTTAACTTTGAAACAGAACAAGGAAATAAATATCCTCGTATTCTTTGAGCAAATCAAAAATTTCTTGAGTGGTTTGATCATCCCAATAGTCCCCAATAGAACCAAGCTTTAGTTTCTATTTTGTCTTGATATTCATCTTCTTCAACTTAAGAGGTTGCAGATGCAAAGCATCATGTAGAGTATCCTCTTCTATTTTATGTCCCCCTTTAGACTCTTTGAAGGAAAAATGTCTTAGCTCCTCTAGGTCATCATCCAAATCTTTATTAACTTTACTACAAACAAAAACTTCATGGAACCCCAATTCATATTATTGTGCAAAATCTCCATATCTGTTGCATTCTGCCATAGTGTCCCCATATGAAAATAAACTCCTTTGATAGCTCGAAGGGCTTGTGCTATCCTTTCATCAGAATTAGAAAAATAAAAGTCTCAACAAAACTAGGCAGACAACACATCCCAATATGTTGTTTGTCATTTCAACTCCTCCTGCAAATGCTAAGCTTGCAAAATGTTTCCCAAGGAATGGATAAATAGATATGGCCACATTTGAACTGCTAGACCATCAACCTCCCATACAAAACAAAAATGCACAATGTGCTCTTGCGGACAAGTATGACCATCATAAGTGTGTAATTTACGTAAAAGCTTATTCAGAGGAAGAAACCGATAAAGCATGACAACTTTAATTATGCTCCAATCTTGAAGCCAATCCCAATGGGATGCCCACCATCTTACAGACGTTTCTTGCAAAGCAACACTCATGAGAGGAACCTTTTGACTTTGTTCTATGCAAGAATCAACTTCTTTAATAAAATTTACAACAAAATTAGTACCATTGAAGATGGGAAACTCACATACCTTAGTACCAATCCAATAGACACATCGACTAATGACACAATGTCAGGAATGAATTTCATGAGCTCCTTGTTTCCAATCTTCCGTTGTAGCATCAGAGCCAACTTCATTACTTTGGATACTTCGACAACTAATAGATCCAGTTGTCGTGGGGTTAATATAATCCTCTTGCCTTCTGGCTGTCAATTAATATAATTGGCATAGTATATTAGGAGACTCAATATCGTCCACTGGTTCAATAAATATCAGGACTTGATAAGGATTAATATGTTGTATGAATCACATGCCATCTACTTCAAAATTCATAGTTTCTCACTTCAAGTCAATGACTACATAGTTTTCAAAATCCTAGTCGATGCCCAATAAAGTTGGATATGTATCTTTATCCCCAATAATGTCAATAAATTTAAATTCTACATATGTTTTGAAACTGAAAATATCAACTTCAACATCCTCTAGTCTTCCAATAGGAAGAATACAATATTGATTTGTCATTCGAAATTGAATAGGGGAAAAGAACAACTTGGCTTTTCCAAGAGCTTCCGAGGTTTTTCTCGGCGGGATATTGACATCCAAGCCCAAGTCCAACATGGAGTCCTTAATTTGAAAACCCGAGATCTGAGCATCTACCTAAAACTCCCTTCCATTGTGCTTCTTGTTCTACCATACTCATTTAGAATACCGCTCAGGTAAATTCATGGAAATTGGTTCTTCAGAAAACACATCATCCTTAACAATAAATTTTAACCTTTTCTGCAATGGACCAATGAGTTGTTCATCATTCATAATTTGTAGAAATAGCTTAAACAAATCCATTATTGGTTGGAAAGGTTTTGCAAAACTTTTATAATCACAAAACTTTACTTTCTCCTACTGTTCACTGCAAGATCCTTGTGAAGAAATCAACTGACAAAAAAGTTCATCTTCATCCTTATAATATTCCTTATGTTGATTTGGATCATAAGACTTATTTGGAGATGTGGGTATTATGACATCTATCTGATTAAGATTTCCAACATCAACTCCAGTATTCTTTCCTCCTCTTGTAACAACATTCATATTAGGTTGCTTTGTAGGACTAGGATATTGAGACTACACATAGACCAAATTAGATCCTTTAGCTCAGTTGTACTCTTCCCACCGAGCAATAAGTTTAGGAAAATATTTAGTTGCATGGGTATTCACTCGAAAGTATGAACACCAAGGTCTTCATGGCATAGGGCATTCTCTTGCAACATGGCCTTCCTGATCACAACTATAACACCTAATTGGGCCTCTCTCGCTCGTCCTTCCTCCCTTGGGAGCTCCCCCTCCTCGTCCTCAAGGAGTCTCATTGATACGGAAAGTTGAACGGTCAAGATGATAAGATAAAGCTTCCAAGGACTGACATTGATACATATGATGGTTGGGTGATCCAAAAAAATCACAAAAGAAATTATTGGGAACATTGGAACACTTCTACAAAATAGGACGTAGGTAAGGTGAATGGCCAAAACTTAGAAAGATCTCACAATAATCATTGCTAGACATACCTTGAGTATCTGGAAATGACTAGAATTGTGTATGGCCCTGAAAAGGAAGAGCACATGAAATTTGTGAAAATCGAAGAAATTTTGGTGGAAGAGGTTTGATCGGGCCACTGGACGATCATGATCCCCTCATTTGTGGGAATTTTGTGTTATGATTTCCTTCCACCTGACAGTGAGTACACCAAATATGAAGTTTCGTAGGTCATAAAGATGTAAGATATTTTAATATATCTGTCAAAGTAGAAATCTGATTCTGAAGGCCCACAATAACAATATTTGTTGGATGACCACTGGTTCTACAATCTTGCAGATAACCAACCATAACTTCTATCTCCATTGCTTGTTCCAAAGCATCTTGAATTGTAGCAATGTTCTACTGAAACAAAGGAATTTGAGTCATTGGTAACACGTCCTTAATAAAGCAATATCTTTGATGATGCAGATCAATAGGATAAGAAAATTTTCTACTAGCATCTTTAAAATGTTGCATACATTACCAAATAGATTCTCCTTCCCACTGGCGAATATCCAACAATTTTGCCAATCCTTGTTGATTTTATTGAGATAGCTTAAATTCCTGAATAAATCTTGCTTGAATAGATCCATATCAGTGTTTGGGTTAGTGTCGATCCATTTGATAAACCATCACAACACTCTATCCGGCAACATAGTTTAAAATTCAATAAGCTTAGTTGCATTAGGGGTCTGTCGATCTCTCCAGATGGCCTCGCATAAATACCATTGTTGTTAAAAATCTTCACCCCTTCTTCCTCAAAATTTTGGGTATCTTGTAAGTGAGCCATCTGCGATTCCGACTATAATTGATTGTCTTGAGGAAATAGGTATAAATCCCTGGGAACCCTATTGAGAACAACTAGCTGAAATTGGCTGATCATTACTACTAAAACTACCTTGACCCTTATATCGATTATGCACTAGCTGGACTTTAATAAGCTTACATACCTTAGAAAAGAGAAGATCATGACTTTGATATGGCACCAAGGGAAGGTTAGTGAGAGGAGGAGTCATGTTGTTGTGTTGCGGAGTTCTACATTCCAGTACTAAATCATCCTCAAAGAAAATACACCTCATCACAAAGTGCAGATCATCATCTACTAGTGTGTGATCATCTGGTAGCATAGTCACTTGGTCAATTGAATCAGGCACCCAAAATCCTTTTGATTCCATGTGTATTTGAGTAGCCACTTTTAAACCCTCCAATTTACTCCCACTAGTAGCTCCTATTTTTGTAGAAAAAGACCCTTCTTCCTCATTGTATTTTTGCAACTCTAGAGTCTCCCTTTCCTTGTTCCACACCACCAAACTTCTTACAATATCTCTTATATGATTCAATACCCTCTTCTAACCCTAACTTCTCACAAATTCCTTTCTTGCCACTTGTCAGTTATTCTTTCCCTATGCAACGCTCTAAAATCTCTTGACTTCCGTATCTCTTCTTGATTCATTAGAATGACTTCTTCATTGTACTGCATCTGCACGACATTCCTCTCCCCTAATCCATTCCTCAAGTACTAAAAATTTAAGTTTCCATTTGACCTTGTGGAAATACCAATCGATTATCTTCAACCATCATTACTTTAATCCAAAGAGGAATCTCTTTTAGCAACCATCCTTATAGCACAAACTTGAATATGACTTCTGCAAGAGAGAAGGATTTGTGCTTCTCAGTTGCAAATTCAATGATGTAGCTCCCAAGAGTTGTGTCAACCCAAAAGTTGACATCTCTCATTAAATATGTATCCAATCGATGAAGATCAACCAAATTAGTTGCAGTCCAAGTTTTGTACAACCTCAGCCGTGTCAAGTTGCTCGATTTATACTGAAGTCAAGTCAACCAATTCTCTAATTCCTAAGGAAACTTGCACCTAAATATCTCATATTGATCACAAATAGGATCAGTGTACAAAACCTCCTCTCAGATCCAATCTTGATCCTCCTGTTTCAATTCTGCTTGCTGCAAAACAAAGTGATCAACTTTGTCATGCCACCATTCTTGGATTTCCTAGTCAATATACCTTGGTCGGATGATCTAGATCCCCTAAGAATCTCTAGGTTCCAACAACAGAACAATTTGTTGGAAAAAAATTTAGAATAAACGATGACCCAAGGTTTGTCCTATGGTGCCAACTAATCTTTCCACGTAGTCTAGCACTTCGCCAAGATTTTCACTCCCTTGGATCAAAGGAGCGTCTCACTCGAGGCGAGACAGAACCATAAAGAGATAGAAGGGAAACTAGAAATGGATATTATGCAGTCTCCACAACCATCCATACATTCATTCGCAACAAGTTAATTATACTTTTAAAAGAGAATAATCAACATACAATTAAAAAAAAAAGGGTGTGAAACACATAATGATGCAACAAAACTCGCTTTATCCTTTTATCATTAGACAATAATCCTTCAGTACATATTATGGCACATTATAGACTTGTGCACAGATATTACAACTTGAAACAAATATCAAAATAAATCATTGCATAACCAAATATGCTTGCAATCAGTCTTTCTTTTGCACAACTTAGATCTAAACTTTGCAAGATCATCTAAACTTTTGCAAATCCCTCTAAAACTTGTTTCTTGTTGCTTTGCATCTTCTTTTATAGCCCACATTCACTTGATCTGGTCTTCGATCCCTCACTCGCTTGACCCACGGTTTTCCAAACCTTCAGTCATTACCTTGGTTTCCTATTGATTGTATCAAAATCAGTTCCATATTTTTCAGTATGCGCCCTTAATTTCCATTGCATAAGTCCCAAAAAAAATATTCTTCCCCCTCTTTGATTTTTTAGTGCTTTTCTTTTGGCGACTCTATGCAAAATATCCTCCACAACTTCTATTCCTTAAAAAATGAAGGACCCAACAACAACACCTTTTCCAATAATGGATTAGAATTATTCTTTTAATGAACAAGCCATTCAACAATTTTGTTCCATACTTCGGGAAAGCCAATACAAAAATCACTTCTATGATATTTGTGATAAAATCATGTTGTATTTTCATTAGTTACTTTTTTGGAAATCTCCACAAAGAATTAGTAAATAGATTTAATCAGGTTTACAAGATATTGGAGATTGGTTTGTAGTGGAAAGTTTTTCGTTTTTTTCATAATTTATGGTTGTGAGGTTGGTCCTCATTTTCTTCCAAGATTCACTCCTCAAAGACTTGAAGTTAGAGAGATAACTTATCAAAAAATGTTACTGGAATTACTAAGTTTTTACACATGAACCTGTTAGACTCCGTCTCACGTTAGAGATTGATTCTTCTTCAAAACCCTGTTTTGAAGAAGAAATCATAATGTATTGTTTTAAATTATGTAATTTATGCTCCAGCTCTTCAAAAATCAGCAGCAACTTCAAGCTTCTATCCCTGCACAAGCACAATTCAGAATATCATCAGCAATCAGAGGCAAAAAGCTTTTGGAGAAGTCTCACTGGAAAGCCCGAAAATAGATGGCAGCGTTGATAGACATGGAGGACCTGTCCATACCACAAAACCAACAAAAATATATCAGGGCCATAAAAAATAACACTTCCAGTTTTTGAAATGCAGTATCCAAAATCACATAATGCAAAGTCGGTTTATTTTCTTCTCCTCATGCTTCTTGATACATCAGCAAAACCTTTATCGAGGAACTTTTATTGGCTCCATTTGCCAGGAGGAAACTACAAATTACTGATCTAAAAAGGTACCGATACGGAGTACTACTAAAATTTTGTTGGTAGGAAACAGATATACTGTGAAAATAGAAGTGCATAACACATCAAACAAGTCAGTATCTGAATGTCATTCTCTCCCTAATGTTGAAGATCATGACCGCCAACATGAGCTCATTAGCATTGAGAATAATTGTGAATATGGAAGTATGAATGTAGAAGAACCTGCGACTGTGACAACAGAGGGATTGCTTTCAATGGTGTCAAGCCTTTTTTTTTCCAGAAAGAACAAACAAAAACATTCAAGTGACAGAGACAAAAGGGGGCGGGGACATCTGGAAGGAGCAGTCTTTGCCGTTTCTCATTCAACAAACAACGCAAATGCCTGAAGGCGTAGATTCATGTGTTAGTTTCATCGGTATTGTACCACGCTCAACAGATATGCCCGTCATGAAAGATTCTGTGTTCTGGCAATTGAATACTCCGACATTCAATTCGATATATGCAGTGGATTTACTCCAGATTAGCAAAATCTTTTCCTAATTTCGGTAAAGTGGCCAACGCATTGCAAGATGGCAAGATTTGAAGAGCAGTTGCAAACGGGCATTCAGGATTCGATTGCCTGTAGCTTCAGCAAATGGGATTGACACCTGCCCTTCACTTTAGTCACCAGAAGACACCTGTTACCAGATGCATAAAATTCGTTTTCTTATCTATAACCTCAGTTAAGCAGCAGCGCTCCAAAGATTTCAAAATAAACAAATTCGCCTATTTTCATCCTTAACTATGATTTCATGGGATTTTTGCTCCGAATTTATCTCTCAGCTGGCCAATTATCATAAGATTTACAGAACGCTGTTCTATGTTTAGGAAATGCCCTTTCCTACTTTTTGTAATGATAGTTAAAACAACGCCCCTGTTTTTGGGCAGCAGTTTGATTTTATTATTGTATTAAAAAATTCATTTGGAGGGGAGAGTTGGGAGAGTGAGTCAAGAGAGGAGATTTTTTCTGAGTGCTGAGTGCTGGGAGCTGCTGGAGCATAGCAGAGCTTTCTTGTACAGTTTGTGGCAGAGAATTTAATGGAATTTCACAGCTCTGTTTGCTGAGATTCATGTGGTATGTTGATTTAGCATAGGTTTTTTCCTTTGTCTCATATGTAAACTGTTAAACTGTCATGTCTCATTCACCTCATGATCATATCTAATGGAGCAAA
>APFE031306779.1:68985-97170 GCA_000404065.3 Pinus taeda
TTTATATAGATAGCAATGTTAAACCGGTGAGGCAACCGCAGAGACGAATGAATCCCATGCTTCAGGATATTGTTAGAGAGGAATTACAAAAATTGTTAAGAGTCAATTTTATCTATCCTATCTCTGACAGTCAGTGGGTATCCCCATTGGTCGTAGTGCCCAAGAAAAATGGTAAGTGGAGGATTTGTGTTGACTACAGAAAATTGAACAAAGCAACCCTCAAAGATTATTTCCCACTACCATTTATTGACCAAGTGCTAGACACATTAGCTGGGAAATCATCATTCTCTTTTCTTGATGGTTCAGTGGCTACAACCAGATCAGGATAGCCTTAGAGGACCAGGACAAAACCACTTTTACTTGTCCTTGGGGCACTTATGCTTATAATGTTTTGCCATTTGGACTTTGCAATGCTCTAGCTACATTTCAGAGAACTGTATTAGCCATTTTTGCTGATTTAGTTCATGATTGTGTTGAATTTTATATGGATGATTTTTCAGTGTATGGCGATTCATTTGAGCATGCATTAACGAATCTTGAAAAAGTTTTGAAGAGATGTATTGAAGCCAATCTATCCCTAAGCAACGAAAAATGTTTTATCATGTTAAATGAAGGGCTAGTATTAGGACACTATATTTCTTCTCACGGCATTAAAGTTGATCCATCAAAAATCCAGATCATTATCGATTTGCCAATTCTGAAGACTCAAAAAGAGGTAAGAAGTTTTCTTGGGTATGCAAGCTATTGCAGAAGATTTATTGAGCATTTTAGTCTAATAGATTTACCTTTGTTTAAGCTTCTAGCCAAAGATGCACCTTTCACCTAGAATGATAATTGTCAGCAAGCATTTGAAACACTCAAAGCAAAGCTATCAACCACACCAGTCTTAAAAGGACCTAACTGGAACCTACCATTTCACATCTTTACAGATGCATCTGATACTGCAGTAGGTGCCTCATTAGGCCAAAAAGAGTAGTCTTGTCATTATGTCATTTATTTCATTAGCAAAAATCTAACACTTGCAGAATTAAACTACACAGTCACAGAAAAAGAAATGCTTGCAGTCATACATGCTATGAATAAATTTCGACATTATATAACTAGTTATGATGTTTTTGTACATACTGACCATTCTGCCATTAAGCATTTAATGAATAAACCAGTAACTAGTGGCAGAGTTACCAGATGGTTGTTATTGTTACAAGAATTTAACATCACAGTGTTAGATAGACCAGGTAAGGAGAATCAAGTGGCAGATTTTCTTTCTAGACTGCAAAATCAAGGTGAGGTTGTTGCGGTTGAAGATTCTTTCCGAGATGAAAATTTATTTGCAATTTCAATAGTGAATCCTTGGTATGCTGACTTGGCCAATTACTTGTCCACAGGAAGAACACCACCATATTTTACTCCAAAGGAAAAGAAGAGGCTAATCAAACAGAGTGCTCGATACTCATGGGTTAATGGCGATTTATTTTACACTGGTTATGATATGATTATTAGACAATGTGTAACAAATGATGAAATTATTGATATTTTAAAATCTTGCCATGATGAACTGTGTGGTGGGCATTTTGCAGCTAAACGAACAACATTCAAGATCCTTAATCTTGGGTACTACTGGCCATCTATTTTCAAGGATTCCAAGAAGTACGTGAAGAGTTGTGATAGCTATCAAAGAATGGGTAGGCCAACAGCTACAGATGAGATGCCACTTCAGCCTCAAGTACACCTAGAGCCATTTGAAAAATGGGCTCTAGACTTCATAGGACCCATCAATCCAACTTCCAATGGTAAGAGGTACATCTTAGTATGTACCGATTATGTGACAAAGTGGGCTGAAGCTAAAGCACTAGTCCAGGCAACTGAACAGACAGTGGTAAATTTCCTCTTTGAAGAAATTTTTGTAAGGTATGGAGTACCAAGGGAGATAGTAACAGATCAAGGTACTCAGTTTACTTCAAAGTTAGTTAAGGACATCACCGAAAAATATCAAATCAAGCACAGAAGAAGTACACCTTACCATCCATAGGCCAATGGCCAAGTGGAATCAACAAATAAAACATTGGAAGGAATTATCACTAAGACCGTAGCAATGAACAAAAAGAATTGGGAGGAGAAGCTCAAAGATGTACTCTGGGCTTATAGAATCACGTGGAAGAATACTACAGGATTTACACCATACCAATTGGTGTATGGAAAAGAGGTAATGCTTCCTATTGAGTTTCAAATACATACCTTTAAGATGGCTACAGATTTGGGAATTGATCTTAATGAAGCACAACAAGAAAGAATTCAACAGTTGAACCAGCTGGATTAAATGAGGCAGCAAGCAGAGGAGACAACACTCATGCAAAAACAAAGGAAGTAGTGGCATGATGCATATATCGAGAAGAAATAGTTCAAAGAAGGAGATTGGGCTTTACTCTTAGACTCTAAATTCAGAGATCATAAAGCCAAGTTTACTACACATTGGATGGGCCCATATAATAGTTCAAGTTCATGAGAATGGATCAGTCTAGCTTATTACCACTGATGGAGAAGGTCACTCCTTTCTTGTCAATGGCCATAGGTTGAAACTCTATCACAAGCCCATCACCAAAGAGGATTTTCTTCAAACTGTATCTCAGCAAAGAGAGGTTGAGATATTGCAGCCTTCAGCTGTAGTATCTCTACCTTAGTTCATTTCATTTCCATTTTATCACTTAAAAAAAAAAAGAACAAATAAAAAAAATAATGGTTTAGATGTGAAAACCAGACTCTGGCACACTCTAACCCAGAATTCTTACTTGAAAACCAATTCTTTGGCTGGTAAGAATTCCTTGTTCTTTTTGTTTCTTGTTGATTTATCACTTCAATAATGACTTGAGGACAAGTCAAAGCTTCAATGGGGGAGAAGCATCAACATTTTTGTTTTTTTATCTCATCTCCTCACTGCAAATTTTCAAAGAGTTTATCTCTTCATTGTAAATTCTCAAGAAGTTTGTTTCAGCACTTCAGTATTTCAATAAAGAAGTTGTTTGTGTCTTTGTTTTAATCAAAGGGACCTATTTGTAGCACTATGCAGTGGGACCTGTTTAGAAGACCATGATACCAGCACCAACAATAGAGGGACCTGTTCAACAAACATAAAAGGGACCTGTTAGAGACTGCTACCTCAAGCCACTTCAGCAAATCTTCAACAAAGTTCAGCAGAGATCCAAAGATTGCTTGTCACCAAGCCTCCATCAAACAACAAAGATCAAAGAAGCTGCACACATATAGTCTTTTCCAGATTTCGAAGAGGCTGCAGAAACATTATCCAGATCTCAGAGGGACCCGTTGCATCCAAATTTATCTCAGAGGGACCTGTTATGGACAGCAAAGATTCATCACATCTGAACAGGAAATCCTATCTATGCATGCCAACTCAACTCTTGATCAACCAGTAAAAGTGTAAAGTATTGTTATCATTTTTATTTTTAACATTTAAATTCTTAGATTACTTTAGTGTTAAATGTGATGACTGTAATTGCTTATAATCAATTTCAAAAGAAAATTACCCACATATCCACCACTCTCGTCATATTTCTAATCCCTACCATTTTCCAATGCTCTAGCCTATCCCCATACTTTTCCTACGATTTCTAATCCGCTATCCCACCACCCTCCCAGCCTTGCTATTCACTCCCTATCAGCCATCGAAACTTATTCTCGGTCCAACATCTCCTTAGTCGGCCAAGAACTAATGAACAAAGGACAGGTGGTGAACTCTCGGGAAGCCAAATTTTATATGGTTTCATGCATTGATTTGTTTTGAATCAACCAACTTATGACATGATCGCTCGACCAAGTCGACTCATGCAAGCGACTATTCGTTATTTATAGCCACAGTACCTCATACATGCTCCCAACGTTCTCATGATGGTATTCACACAACCCAGTACAGCTACTCCCCTGTCATTAAACTATGAATATGCTCTGTTATTATTACATTGAATTGGGTCGAGTCGGTTGTTAAATCCCATTCCATTCTCAGTTGTAGAAGTGTGTTCCACATTAGAAATTCAGAGTGTTGTGATTTTCAAAAAAAGAACGGAGGCTGAGAACGCCAAGTGCTATGAGAGAAAAGCACAGTGTTTGGGCTCACAAAAATTCTATCTCCGCCACAATTCAAGGCCAGTCATCCGGTCACTACTCAAGCCACTGAAGGAGCTGATTGCGAAGAACAGAGGATGCCACCAGGTCAGTTGTGTGGAGCGAAAAGAAAAGGTAACAAACTAAAATACCCTTGTTCGATTAATAAGCATAAACGAAGAGGGTTAGAGCAAGAATTCTTTGTAAAATGACTAATAGAGTAGAACCAAACACATTTGATAGCTCTTAGTACCACGATGACTGCATTGAAATTTTAAGAGAGAAATAGTGGCTACTCTTCTTGGAAAAGTTTAATGGAAGCAACGAGGAAGTGACTAAACAATTTGCCTTTACATTCAATGGGGAGAAGGTGCTGATAGGTAATTTCTCATTTAGAGTCTCAGAAGACACTATAGCACAACCCTTAGGGATCAGCCCAGAAGGAGAGAAGTACTTCAAGACTAAACAGTTCAAAGAGAAGTCATGGACCCAGTTCATGTCCAGGTCGAGGGTTTCATCAGTTAACTGGAAGAAGGGGGTCCCAAGGAGCTGGTTGATACATCCGTGGGACGAGATGGTGTATATCATCCAAAAGTTTTGTTACATGCGAGGGTCGATACAGCATAGTCTATTTGTACCATATTAAACTCCTGTTACATTTAAAGGGGCAGTGCACTAGTAGTTTACCATATTTCCTCTTGCAAAGATTGACCAAGAAGTCGAAGACTATCCAAAAGCAGAAAGGTAATGAGGACAAAAGTCTATATCATTTTGGGTTAATTAAGATTCTCGTTGAATTTGAAGTGAAGAGAAGGGGCAAGACATGGAAGGAGTTCCTGGTTGCCAATCAAATCAAGGATAGCGAAGATGAGTAAGAGCAGCACGATTACTCAGGATACATGCTTGACATTGATGAAGAGATTCCTGTGCATAAATCAAACGATGTCCCTCCACCCAGTAGCAATGTGAGGACGAGGAAAATGAGACAAGAAGCTGCCTAGAAAAGGGAGCAAGACAAAATTTTCACAACCTATACAAGGAGATCCAGGAGAGCACAAAAGACCCAATCACAAGAAGATCAACCTGAATCCAATGCACATGCACCAATGGATATCGAAAGCAGTGCTCACTCACAGCATGGACAAGAAGCCGAAGTGGAGGTTGAGAGCAATAATAGGCAAGGAAAGGAGTCACCACCTGCAGTTAAGAAACAAAGAAGGTTGGAGAAGAAAATTGAAAGATTAAAAGAAGAACTGATGGAGGCCAACATGCTGGAAAAAGTTATTAAAAAGGAGAATGAGATGTTAAAAATTCAAAGTAAGAAAACCCAACAGAAGAATGAAAAGCTCAAGGAGAAAATTAAAGAGCTCAAGGCTGAACAGGCTAACATTTGTAACTGGGCAACCAAGTGGTATACCCAAAAGAAAGCCATCAAGGAGAAATACAAGAGTTTGAAGCATGAGCTCCACATCCAGAAGGAAGCCCGGGCTAAAAAGAACATAGATGCATTGTTGAAGGCAGCAGATGTTCAGGCAGGGATAGAGTATAGAGGCAGCACATCAAGCTTAGCATGAGGACATGCCAAGACATTAAGCTTGGGGGAGATGTTGGTACCATTCCATTACCCTCTTTTTCTTCTAAAAACATCATCAATTGCCTATATTTTCCCTCCATAGACCCCTTTACATCCATTGAAATTGATTAGTTAATAGCGTTATAGTTGTTAGTTTGCATTAAGGTTAATTTATGAATTTTTATGTTAGAAATTAGGAATTTTTAACAAAAAGGTTTTAGGAAGACATCACATCCTGTAAATGGTTTATCATCTGACACATGGCATGACAGCGAAGCCAAAGCAGTGGATAAGGCCGAGCTCCTGAATGTACAAGCATGAAGAAAAATCAATTTTACAACAGATCAAAAGCTCCTACTTATGTGGTCAACGCTGTGTCAAATCCCAACCTTTTGGTTACAAAGGTAGTAAAAGCCATGGTTTCTAAACCGGTTTCATTTTATCTTTTTGGAAATCATTTTGTCTTTTTGGAAACCGGTTCATCTTAGAATGACCGCAAATCATTCCACTGTAAAAGAAGGAACAATTGCTTCAATGAATGTGCATTCGATTCATGATAGGAAGGCAGATAAAAACTCTGTATCGTTTTTGTTTTCGGGACAAGTTATGATTACCTCTGTGTATTGTTTTGAAGAACCGAATTCATATATGTGATTGCAACTCCCAGTGTTTGAATACAATTACGATTTCACTCCAGCATTGTCTATGCGTTAATATTGTTGATTGATTGAGCTCATTCTAGTGTACCATTGAAACGTGGACGGGCCCTGCATGGATTGGTATATTGTGCCTTTCTTTTTCATTGCTTTTGAATTTACATAGAACACATTTCCATTGCTTTTGAACGCATATCGTTTAATGTCATTTCCATAGCTCTTGAATTTACATAGAACGCATATTGTTGATGTTATTTCCATGCTCATGATTTTGTCAATTCGATTACGATTTCTCACAAATAGAATTTATGGTGCTTGCTTAAATATATCATCGTTAGATCATTGAATCAGGTCTTGCAAGAGATTTGATCCAGAGTTATGTTTTAATCCATAAACTCTGTTTGTTTATGTATTGAAAATTCGGTGTGTTTTTTATTTCTTTATGAGTGCTTCAGTATTAACTAGACAGAGTTTTGTGCACAGCATCCTTGTAAAGGGACTAAAATCTCAGTCTAGCTATACTTTGTATCTTTGGGACAGTTAGATAATCTAGGTAATCTAGGTGTTAAAGTGAGAGGAAACATACCTCAACCTTCTGTAAAGAAGTATTGTCGCCTATCACAATAAACACTTAGTTAGGAATCCTTTATGTCTATAGATTTTAGGCACATGCCTCGAAGTTTACTTACCTGGGTCGATAATAAATCTAGTCTAATCGAGCACCCTAGATTGGCCACTACAGTTGGGTTCATCTATCCTATCCCTTACACATCTTTTGTTTCTAACCCTGTACCGATAATGAAAAAATAGGGCACCATCTATATTTGTACCGATTTCAAAGATCTGAACAAAGCTTGTGCCAAAGAAAATTACCCAATGACATTCATTGACCAAGTCATTGACGCTTGCGCCAATCACGAGGCCCTATCCTTCATGGACAGGTTCTTTGGGTATAACCAAATCCATATTATCCATACAGATCAGTACAAAACAACATTTACAATCCCTTGGGGTACATTCACATACCAAGTTATACCTTTTGGTCTTAAAAATACAAGTGCCACCTTCCAGTGGGCCATGAACTACATCTTTCATGATCTAGCTCATCTTATCCTTGCATATCTGGATGACCTTACAGTATCATCCAAGAAGCGTGCTAACCATTTGGTGGATCTCCGTGTGTTATTTAAGAGATGTTGACAATATAACCTACGCTTAAACCCTCTCAAGTGTGTATTATGTGTCAATGTTGAAAGACTACTAGGCTTCTATTGTAGTGGCTACAACACCATCAAAAATTCTGGCTTGCACTCAATTTTTAGAGCCTTCCTTAGTTTTTCCCTTGATTTTGCAAACACTTAAACTCATTTCATGAGATTTCCTAAATTATTTTGACCCCTTTTGCTTGTTAGATCAGTTGTCATATTTTTCCATGTTTGATTGTTTTTCCATGCTTGCGGACCTTTTCTGGGAGTTTCAAAGGTTGTTCTTTGTGTATACAAGTTTACTTGGCTATGTAAACACCCATTGCACTCATACACAAAATTTTGAGCATTTTTACACAAGCTTCGTCATGGTCATCCCAAAGTCTATCTCAAGTGTTGTACTTGTCGCTTCTTGTTATGAGATAGTCACATAGAGGGAAAGTCTCTCTTGTTGATATGATGTTCTATGTTGTTGTGTCATCAAAGTATGTTAAGTGTGTGATCACAAGTTCAAGTTCATCAAAACTCTATATTCTTCCTTCACTTAGCCAATTTTTTGAAAACCTTCCCAACTAGGAAAATCAACTGCATCAGACCCTGAATGAATTGTGAACTGCATCGTCTCAGTCCTCAGTGTTGTGACCTTGCTTCTTGGAACTGTACAATGCATTGTCACTGTCATCTAGGGTATTTGCATTAGCAGTTCCAGAGCCTAGTAGCCTTCCTTGACCCTCAGAATTGTGTAGTAAAGCCTCCAAATCTGACTTGAACTGCACACTTTGCATTTTCAGTCCTTGAGATTTTCCCCTTGCCTACTAGAACCCCGCAATTGGTAGAGGACCCAGCCTCCCTTGGCCTCCAGAACTATGTAGAGTGTCCTCTAGTTCTCTCTTTAAACTGAAGCTCACTGAACTCAAGAACTACGCAATGGTTTCCTCCAGGTCTCTCTGTTTCCCAACCCCAGTTGCTGCTGAAAACTGCGTAGATCTGTCTCCCAGGGTCCCATCCCGCATCATCCACTCTCTGCCTGAATTGTGCAATCTTGACTCTTAGTGGCCACTGCACAATTTATCTCCCTAATGATGATTGTGCTCAAAAGTTCCTTAGCCAATCCTGAGTTGTGCTCTGTGAAGTCTCAATGATCAACCCCTCTCCCTATCTGATGAAAACGAGATTTTGGGGGTTAATCGAAATCCCTTTCTCTAAAAGAAATCGATCCTGATGCTTGTGGGTTATGGGCCCACAAGCCTTATTGAAAGCTTTCATAAGGCTTTAAGCCTTTAAACTGTGGACTTATACATCATTGGAGCTATAACAGTATCAACCATTTATTATTATCGAGAGCTTCTAAACATGAGCTGAGCCTTAATCCCCGGTCAGCACACATATCGGGACTTTCCTTTAAAGTCAAGGTCTCCACCATTTAACACATTACAAAGGAAACATGGGAAAACCTGCTCTAGCACATATAACCATATTTCAGATCTTATAGACCCGAATCCATATATCATCGGGTCCGCCACCTTAAGCGTTATTGCTTCAAACCCCTGATACACCCGATCTTTTGATCGTTGATCATAGCATATCGGCAATATCACACATTGCGTTGTCTCCTGAGTTCCTTGATTTGCGATCAATGACTAGATCGCAACCATCGATCTTGATGCTAATCCGACGGTTGCCACTTAATTGGCTATTGCAATTGCAATGTTACAATTGCCAGTTCTGATAGCTCATAAATAGTTCTTCCAATGTGATAAAGGTTCTGCCACTGACGCGATAAAGGATCTCAATCATTGATGATTCAGATTCAACGGTTCCTGTGTATTCTTTCCCATTTCCTCCTTAATCTAATCTTCCACCATTTGAAGGAATTTTGTATTAAACATAGTTCCACCATAGTTCTCTGCCATACCTGCATTCACATCATGACTGTCATATAACATTGTTTCAGTAATAATTTGATCGCCATCGATCCTTACAGTGGTCGATGGTCGATCACATGCATGCAATCGAGATTTAAACCGTTCATGCATGTATACAACATAACATGAAACAACACCATTACACAAATAATGTAATTCACACAACACACAGCTATTTATTATAATATATGCAGTACGATTACAGCTAAGGAATTTCAGCGTTAGAACAGAGTCTCCTCTCAACAACATTTTTAACACTAAGGTTTTCAAGTCAAATCTATCACTCTGTCCCTCCTCGCCTAAACACGTAGGTTCATGACACATATATATATGGAAGCATTGTTGGATCGGATCACAAAAGGATCTGGTCAATCCTCTAACAAAAAGCCCTTAAAGCTCTCATACGCATATATGCATATAACACATGGTAGATTACATTGATAACAAGTCTTCAAGACTTATCCATTCCATCTTTAAATCTGTTTTAAAACAGATTTTTCCCTATTTTTCTTCCTTGGTTCACATCCGCTTTCTTTTTCCACTTTGGATTCCTCCCTTCATCTAAGGGTGTTGGATGCTCCTGCATCGGACTCCTAAGACACAAAAATTTATGACCTCCTGGTCATATGCTTCTCCTTGTCTTTAGCAATTGTACCCATTGCATTCTTCAGTGGAACTGGCTTCATGGTCTTCTGTGAGCTGCAACCAAACCTCTGCAGTAATAGTATTCCTCTGTTACACGATACCTCACCAAGCCCTCCTCACTCGGTCTTTTGGCATCCTACAGGTTCTCTCCTCTGGAACCATATAAGACTCCATGCTCTAGGTTTGGTACAATCTTCTCACCTTTGGTTGTCGTTCTTTGTGTCACAATAAGACCATAAAATCTCCAGCATTAAACAACTGTACCTCCTGCTCCTTCTTCTTTCTCTCTGGAATCCTTTAACCTTCCCTTGCACGCAGAATCTTCGTCTGCTCTGATACCAAATGATGAGAAGAGGAAATGGGGGTTAGTCAAAGATATCTAATGGATTCAATGATCCATTTCGATTCTTCTGAATCACTCCTCTTTCCGCGTCCTTTAGAATTCTATCTGTACCTGTACAGAGCCTACAAATTCATCGTAAATCATTCATGAAATACTCTTCAACATTCTGACACAATCATGAAATAAATTTGCATATATTAATGTAAAACACAAGATTACATCTGAGACTCCTCGGTCTTGCACAAGCCTGATTTCTACTATTCGTGGCCTCCTTCTCCTACCCATAGGCTTACATATATTTATATAGAAACATTGTTGGATCGGATCATGAAAGGATCTGATCAATCCTCTAACAAAAAGCCCTTAAAGCTCTGATACGCATACATGCATATAACACATGGCAGATTACATTAATAACAAGTCTTCAATACTTATCCATTCCATCTTTAAATTTGTTTTAAAATAGATTTTTCCATGTTTTGCTCCCCTGGTCCACGTCTGCTTTATTTTTCCACTTTGGATTCCTCCCTTCGTATAAGGATGCTAGATGCTCCTGCATCACTATCACCTGGAACTAGGAAATATGCAGTTATTGAGCCCTATTTCCTATACTGTCATTGGTCTTGGGTTCATTTCATGGATAATAATGCATCATCTTAGACTAGGGAGTTTTCAAATTGATGTCGTCTGGTCATGAGTGAATTGCAGGAATAGGTACACTGTCAAATCATGGCAAGATGATGAAGAAGGAGAAGAAGGAGGAAGCATGTGTAAAGAATCGCTTTTAGCTCAACGAACAAATGAACCTACCAAGAGAAAGCAAAAGGAGCACAAGTGTGAAACCACCTTCCAATACTAAATATCATTAAAGACCCACATCATCATGTTATGTGGAGGAGAAGAGAAAGCATATCTAAAAACACATATATCACTCAAAGGCAAGAACGATGACATTTCCACATCATAGGCAGTCCATCTGAGTAGTTTCATGTCAAGTCATGTCATGAGTTGTCATATGCCACATCACTATTATGGGATTTTATATTTTAAATCAAATGTATTGTAAAGTGGATGTCCAATGGACGCACATGAATATGACGAGTCATGCAAGCTGAAAAGTCATGGGAAGTTGAAAAGTCATGAGGGTAGTCAAAGAGTCACAAGGGATAAGCATCACCCCTTGGTTATACATACCCCCTCATTGCATGAGAAAATGAATTTTCACCTTGGCTCCTCCCACAGGGCATTAGAGAGATCAAATAATTCTTTGAGGAGCAAGGAGTAGCTCCAATGTCCCACTACTAGGGCTAGCGATGTAAAATCTAAATGTCTCTTAGAACTTTTACTTAATTACAGAAGCCTTTTAAGGATGACACGTTCTTCATGCATGACTTATGAATGTTTATAAGACTATTCAATGAACATTTGTATTTTAAGTTTGCTTTCACATTTACTAAGATAGTTGAACTATTTCAGTTATTTTAGTGCTTATCTTGTTGGGAATGTGTTGTAATGGTTGTTACTATTGTCTCATCTTTATGGACTATTTCGCGGGATATTAGGAATACCTTTCTTTTATTATTGGTTATAAAGACCATCACATCCACCGTGGGCTATTATGTTTAGAAATGGAAACAAGAAATTTAGTTTAATTTGTCCATGAATTAAACTGAGAATTAAAATTGAATTCTTTTCTCATAGCAACTTGTAAATAGTTAATTAAGTTTAATTAACATAATTAGCTTAGGAATTTCGAGTTGGAAGTCTTTTGGAAGTCATATATATGTTCTCCTTAAGTTTTAGGGGTCCAGTATGAGTTTAAATTGTGCGTTTAACTAAATATTCCCTCATTAGAAACTCATACATGTCAATTATGAGAAAGACCCAGTTGAGAGTAGAGTGCAGGGACAATGTACTATCAGTCGTATGGTTCACTGAGTTGTATAGATCATGCATGCAATCAAAGAAGGACCTATGTTTGGATTTCACAGTATTGGAAGCATCAATTCCTTTTAATTATAGGCTATTCATCCTAGGAATTGCGCAAGGTAATAAGGGATTGGAGAGTTGCAAAATTGGCTAAGTGTTGGCCAAAAGCTTGCTTGTGAGCTGAGAGAGTTGAGCACACTTGTGTGGAATTGTCATAGTGAGAACAAGATTTGTATCTTCACTCATATTTATGACATATACAATACATATAGGGGGTTTTAGAGCAGTGGATTTCCCCAGATACATCTTGTGCTATGTGCCACTGATTTATCTTATTCTTATTCATATTGTTTTCATCGACCTATTGGCTTCTACTCGTTTAAAGTAGAAGTAGATTCTTGTCATGTGCTTTAGTAGATTGCATGAGCTTGTGAATCTATAGGATTTTCTACATGGTAATGAAGATGAGAATAATATATTAGAGGATATTTCTAAGTTTTGAGTTTTGGTTTATAGGTGAAATTGTAATTTTCTATGCATACTTTAGGATTAGCAGATGGAGTTCTACGATTTGTGGCTTGAGTATGCCTTGTAAGGAAACTTGAATTTTATAACCTGGAGGGACATAGTGGAGGTTGTGCTAGAGGATAATGGCTTGAAGGAATTCATTGATCAAGAAATTCTTAAGCCAACAACATCAGATACACATAATTTCGTTGAATGGAAGAAGTGTGTGAAGAAGGAGAGGCAGATAATCCTTGAGGGAGTTCGAGGCCACATTATCTCGAGTCTCCATGACAAGGAAACTTTGTAAACTATGTGGAAAGAACTGACGAACTTGTATCAGAACAAAAATGACCAAAGGAAATTGGTGTTGAAGGTGTAAACTTCAAAAAAATAAAAATGGACAAAGGTGAGACGATTCCAAAATACTTGACCAAGTTCACCTAGTGTCGTGATGAAAATGGAAGTGTTGGAATCATGGTTGCCAAGGGGGATAAGGTGAGTCTTTCTCTTCAAGGACTCCCTAAGAGTTGGCATAATTATCGGGACTTTTTCAATGGTCGGTAGAGGCTACTGGATTGGGAAAGAATGTGGTTGGATTTGATTGAGGAGGAGATCAGGAGGAACACTAGGGATAGCTCTTCATCAAAGATTAATGATGATGAGAATTGTGCCTTAGCAATTAAGGCGAAGAAGGGGAAAGGGAAAGCTTGCCATTCCAAATCAGATTCTTATCATGGATGTAAGAAGAAAAACATGATGAAAGTTAAGTCCTTTCATTGTCATGAGCTGGGCCATTTTTCTACAAATTGTCCACTCAAGAATTCCAAGAAGAAGTCCTCAGGAGTAGCGGTGGGTGAGGCTTTGGCCTCTCAATTCGAATTGGACTTTTCCCTCATTGCATGCATGGTGTCATCAATGATGGAAAGTGTATGGTACTTAGACAATGGAGCTCCATTCCACATGACTGGAAAAAAAGAGTTATTCAGTGACCTAGAGGAGAAAGATCTCCATATGCATATCGAGATGGGTGACGATGGGAAGTATAGTGTTACTGGATTGGGCACAATTGCTTTTCAGAGGGAGCATGGGGCTCCACTCACCTTGAAGAATCTTAAGTATGTGCCCAGGCTAAAGAAGAACTTGGTATCATTTTCCATGCTTGAGGATAGAGGCTATGATGTGATCTTCTCGAAAGGAAATTCATTCCTTCGACACATAGCCACGGGTCAAGTAAAGAAGATTTGGATTCAGGTGAAGAATCTCTATAAGATGGAGGTAGAGGAGTATGCTACTTTGAGCACAAAAGCAGAAAGGGTGCAGAGCCAAGATATTGGCGAGTTTTGGCACAGGTGATTAGGCCACTTGCATCATGGGGCTTTGAAGATATTGCAGTAGATCTCTATCGGTCTTCCCAAAGGTACACTTTAGAAGGTTTATGCATGGAAGGGGTGTACTTTTGGAAAATAGACCAAGTATTCCTTTCACAACAGAGACAATTCATCATAGGCTATTCTAGAGCAATTCCATTCAGATGTGTGTGGACCATTCTCGACAACATCCATGGCCAAACGCAGGCATTGTGTTATATTTGTTGATGACTTTTCTAGAAAATGATGGATATTTTTCATGCAGAAAAATGATCAAACCTTCACAATTTTTTGTGAGTTTAAAGCATTGTTGGAGAAAAATTTGGGAAAGAAGGTTAAATCTAGATATAAGCCTTTCGGATTAATCACATTATTAGGATTTGGTCGATGTTTTGAACCAACTAATGTGGTTCATTCTCGGGACAAGGTGAGAAATCAATCAATCTGTAGGAAGAAATAGCATGGATGCATCATTGCCAAGAGCTAGTCGTTGAAAATTAGCCATTGGTAAATTAGTTAATAAGGTAAGTAAAGTATTATTTAAAAATCAGTGGTAAGGAGTTGTTTATTAAAATAATATATATTTAGTTAAATACTAGTTGTGGAATAATTAAATATAAAATATTTATTTCAATATTTTAATAATTATCTATTAATATTATCAATTTATATAATATTATTTGTTAGGGATTAACTTATTCCCATTAAATAAAAATATAGAAAGTTGAAATATATACAACTATAGTTATAGATTAAGAATTGGTACTAGAAATATATTAGTAATATATCAAATGAAAAAGAGGTTACATCTTGTTATATAAATATAAAGAAATTATTAGGCGTATACATGTTTTAATTGTATTAACTAACTTAATAATATTGCAAAAAATAAATGGAAGAGGAGGATTCAACATTTAAATATATTCAAAAGGATGAATGGTCAAGAGGGAATAAAATAATAACTATAAACTAAAGGGTTTCAAAAATATGCATAATTTAAAAAGGGGGTTGCTAAAGAGATAAGCATAATTTAAAAAGAGGTTGCTAAACAATAATTACTATGATAAACAAACGAAATAAAAAATCTTAATAAGAATAATAGGGGCCTATAAATGATGGAAACAGAAGAAAACGATAGTAATATTTATATGTATATATATATATATATAACAGAAAGAAATGAAAGGGAGAAAGGAGAAGAAAGGGAGGTAGAATCATGAAGAGAGAGCCGAGATCCATCTCTTACATAGTTTCCAACCATCATCCCTATTAATATTTCTAGCATGCCTCTCAATCTCAATCGCTTTCCAAGCTTCCTGTGGTGGAAGTGATGAAACCTAGCAATGACTTTGGATTCTTCAATGCAGCCATGGTGTTTTGATTTATCTGCATGTTCGGCTAGGGTTGATGTGCATAAGCGATTGTGTGTAATGTCTACAACATGCTCATGGATTATCTGTTTAATAGACCTACAAGTTTCTACAATATAGGGAATACCCTCTACGGAGTGATAATGATGGTGAGTATGTCTCAAATGAGTTTAAGAACTTTTGTGCAGCAGAATGGATTAAATGGGAGTTGCCGACACCCCAGAACCCTCAGCAAAATGGGGTGGACACGAGTAAGAACAGAAGCATAGTAGGTGCAGCGAGGGAAATGTTGCATTATCAGGGCCTACCACTGCACATGTGGGCTGAGGAATGCAATACAATGGTTTATGTTTAGAACCATAGCCTGTAGAAATTTCACCTGTAGATCAACCTGATATATGAAATGTACTAAAGCATAATACTTGATCTAGTTCTACAAAACATTAAGCGGAAGCATAATATAATTCATGAGCAACATTAAGCATAAACAGATATAACTGAGTGAGAGAAATAATCAACCATAACACAAGATATATCATTGGGGAAAGCACCAACATAAAACCCCAACACTGTATTATTAATCAAGTGGAAATCCTCTTCTACATATAAAAGGAATCAGCTGAAAAGCTATCTTGCTCTCTCTACAATCAGAAGATGAAGATCATATACTACCTAGGCCTCAATATATAAGCCTACAAGTCCTCCAATCCCCTATTTCCTTGCGCAATTTTGATTGGGGTCCAATTACATAACATGTGTGAATTGGCCCCAATCATACCTGCTCTCAACCTCTAGTCCAACTATGCAATACTTGAGGACTCAAGTTCCTCCTGCATGCAAGGAATACTTACTAGAAATATCCTAGCAAATGACAAAACACCGTCCCACCATCTGATCTCAACTGGGTCTCTATCTGAACTGCCATGCATCAGTTATCCATGAGAAAATACTCAGCTATCTGAAATAATAGTTGTCACATGCATGCAAGCATCAACAAACTATATCTCATTAATTTAACAACTTGTTAAATTAATCTAATTGGACATGACCAAGTTAAACTAAGTCAACTGATCCTCCCATTATAGAACTCATACTTGCTTCCTCAATCAGTGGAGAAAATCAAGGATAAATTCCTCAATCAGTGGGACAACTAATTGCATGTTCTCAGAAAGACTTCAAGTTTAATTTTCCATAATTAATTAACTCATGGAGAATTAATTAATTAATAATCAAACTGTTGGTAAGACCAAATTTGAATTTACTTCCTATAGTTAGACGAGGGACTGCTAAAAATAGGAAGGGACCATGAAATGCTATTTTTAGAAGATGCTATTTTTAGTAGTTTCACCTCTCACCCAAGGTAGCCAAAATGCTCATTGGCCAAATTACTATTTTTAGAAGTGGTATTTTTAGAAGTTCTATTTTTAGCAATTCTAAATTTAGCATTTCTTGTTGCACACTTTTCAACACTCCCTCTCAACAAGAAAGGGATTATCAACAACCTCGATCCTGTCTCTGAGGAACTCAAACTTGCCCTATGACAATGCCTTTGTCAAAATATCTACATCTTGTTCCTCAACAGAAATGTATAGCAACATCATGATCCTCTTGACCACACAATCCTATAGATGATGATAGCAGATATCTATATGCTTGGACCTGTCATGAAACACTGGATTCTCAGAGAGTTTAATGCAACTCTAATTATCACAATAAATCATGGTAGGATCCATCATCTGACCAAACAATCCCACTAGAATCTTCTGCATCCAGACAACCTCACATGCAGCCTGACTAGCAGCCATGTATTCAGTCTTCACTGAGCTAACTATAACTGATCTCTATTTCCTGCTATACCAAGAAACCACAACTGACCTAAGGTTGAAGATTCCTCCAGAAGTGCTCTTCCTGTCTGATGGACTACCTACCCAATCTGCATCCGTGAAGCCTTGGAACTTCACTCCCTCTATCCACCTGTACCATAATCCATACTATGTAGTGCCTTTGAGATATCTTAGCACATGCTTTGCTGCCTTCCAAAATAACTTGGTTCATTTAACCATAGCTTGAATCAGCTGGTTCACTGCAAAGCACAAATCCGATCGTGTGTTCACCAGATACATAAGTGAACCCACAAGCTGCCGATAAATAGTAGCAGCTACTACCTAACCTGAAGTAGCATCCTCCTTCTTGTAGTTACCTGCTATAGGAGTCTCCATTTCCTTGCACATCTCCATGTGGAAGTGCCTGAGTATCTCATTGGCATACTTGCCTTGAGACACAAATACTTCCCCATATCTCTGCCACACCTCCATGCCTAGAAAGTAGTGCAAGAGGCCCATGTCCTTCATCTCAAACTCTCTTGCAAAGTCCTCCTTGCAAGACTTGATCAACTGATCATCACCTGCCAAAATCAGATCATCGACATAAAGTACAATAATCAATAGCTTATCTTCTACCATGATGTGGTAGAGGCTTGCATCCGCTTCACTCTTGGTGAAGCCCAACCCCGTGAAATAGCTGTCGATCTTGGTATACCAAGCACAGGGTGCTTGCTTCAGCCCATATAATGCTCGCTTGAGTTGGCACACATGTGACTCATGATTGAAGGTCTCAAATCCCTCAGGCTACTCAATGTATACCTCTTCCTTAATCTCCCCATTGAGGAAAGTTGTCTTCACATCCATCTGATGGATCTTCCAACCCATCTGAGCTGATGGTGCTAGAATCGATTTGATTGATGAGTACCTTGCAATAGGAGAAAAAGTCTCATCATAGTCAATCCCCTCAACCTGTGAGAAACCACGGGAAATAAACCTTGCCTTATGTTTCTCAATACTGCCATCAGCTGCTTGCTTTACCTTGTAAAGCCATCGGGAAGTAACCACTGACTTGTCCCCTGGTCTAGGGACAACATCGCACACATTGTTCCACATGATAGAATCATACTCCTCTACCATCGCATCCACCCAAATTAGCTGCTGCACTGCCTCCTCAAAAGAAGAAGGCTTATTCGCTACACACTCCCCAACCAGGGCCATGTAGCCAGTGTATCTATCGGGAGATCTCCTCTATCTGAACAGAGAGGATGGCTACCCCACATTCTCTATCGCATCGTGGATCAATCTGTCAGCTTCCTGTGAGTGCTTCCACCCATCTCTTGAAGACTCTCCAGCAGTGGTGATCTCCACTGCTGGAATCTCTGCATGCGGCTAATCCGCATCATCAGGAGGCTCCTCCTCTTTAGGAACTAATAGTTCCTCATCATTACCATGCAACTTGAGCTCCCTCTCAAGTGACACTTGCATGGCTTGTTGGCATTATGGCTAAAGTGTTGTCCTTGATGGCAACCCATTCAGGTGATAGATCACAGTACTTCAAGTCAGCAGCAGAGATTGATGATCAACTATCAAATATTGAAGAAAATAAGAGGTATGCGGCGCCACAGAAGGCGCAGCTGCGAAGGTACACGACGCCACAGAAGGTGCAGCTGCAGAGGTGCGAGGTGCCACAGAAGGTGCAGTGCGGAGGCGCCACAGGAGACGCCATAGAGGTGCCACCGAAGGCGCAACGCGAAGGCGCCACAGAAGGCGCAATGCGAAGGCACCACAGAAGGCGCAGCACGGAGGCGCCACAGAAGGCGCAGTGCGAAGGCACCACAGAAGGCGCAGCGCGGAGGCGCCACAGAAGGCGCAGTGCGAAGGCGCAGCTGCTGAGGTGCGTACCCCTAGTGCACACACTTCAAAATAGTAAAGCGCGCACATGTGGGGTTCCTTATGTTTAACCCTTGGTATTTAGGGGTATTGGTTTATTATGGTTTTGGCCCGTGGTATTGGTCCATGATTTGAGGAAGAGCTTGCCTATATAAAGCAAAGGAGATCATTTGGCTTGTGTATGCTTTTGGGTTGAATATCTTAAGATCTGAAATATTGGGTTATTGTTTCAAAGCTCGATCTATATGAAAGTGAAGTGGAAAGCGAATCTGTGAAGGGTGATCTCTCGAGCGCTGCAGCTGCGGAAGTGCGGAGGCACCACAGAAGGCGCAGTGCGGAGACGCCACAAAGGCACCACAGAATGCGCAGTGCGGAGATGCCATAGAGGCGCCACAGAAGGCGCAGTGCGGAGGCGCCATAGAAGGCACAGTGCAAAGGTGCCACAGAAGGTGCTGTGCGGAGGCGCCACAGAAGGCGCAGTGCGAAGGCACCACAGAAGGCACAGTGCGGAGATGCCACAGAAGGCGCAGTGCGGAGGCGCCACAGAAGACGCAGTGTGGAGGCACCACAGAAGGCGCAATGCGGAGGCACCACAGGAAATGCCATAGAGGTGCCACCGAAGGCGCAGTGCCGAGGCGCCACAGAAGGCGCAGCTGCGGAGGTGTGCGACAGGGATGGAATTTGACGAGCATTTTGCCCATCATAAGGCTTTTTGCACGTATTTGATGGCTGGAATTTGTCATTCCCCATTTTGAGTGACGTGCCTGGAAGAGTAAAAGACAGATTTTTGACGTTTGGAACTTTTTCCAAAACGTTTTTACGTACCAAACGTTCTTACGTGGCAAGTTTTTTCATATAACAGGGTATTTTTTGGGCAAGTTTTTTTAATTGAAAATATGCTAAATTCTAATCAGCGTTGGTATAGTTACAAACTTACGGCCCCTTTATTTTTCATACAGCAGGGTATTTTTTGGGCAAGTTTTTTTAATTGAAAATATGCTAAATTCTAATCAGCGATCAGCGATGGTAACCAATAAACATATTAAATTACGGATGACATTATTTGGAATCAGAGTAGAGTAGGAACGATAAATTTCTAGATGGTATATAGAAATTAATAGAATCACAATCCACCTTTCTTTCTGCTACTTTTACAGAATGTACACCGCCTTGCTTTTATAGAAAATTTGCAAATCAAAGCCAATGTGAAAGCCTTGTTAATATTGTTGGTGGCTGGCTTCATCCTTAAATTGCACAGGCTCAGAAGAGCTTTGCGTTGTCTATTTCCTAACACTCTCTCAAGGCATATGCCCATTCAGACTTACCTTGCACGCCCAATTCAAGATTGACTCCAAGGAAACTGCTAGGAAACTGCAAATTTGCGCTTCAGTTTAGTGATTGATTTTTTTTTTCTTCAAACACTGTGGGTTTGATTGCTGCTACCTTTTAATTTTTTATTTAATAAGTAATTTAATTTTTTATTTCACAAGAGATTAGATTTGTATGTGTAACTGCTCACAGTGCTTTAAAACAAGGGTTTATCATTATGCAGAATATGGTTTCTTGGCCTAGAAATTGACATTCCACTAAAAGTTTCTTTTGGTTTTCAAAAAGCTTCTGGGTTTTTAAACTTATTTTACAGCGAATCAATCTGTTAAAACTTCAAATTCAATCGACAGTGATAAAAACAAAAAATTAATTTTTGTTTTTAAAAAAATCTTGGTTTTTAAACTTATTTACAATGATAAATCTGTTAAAACTTTAACTGACGGTGAAAAAAACAAAATTTTAACTTTAATGACTAGATTTAAAATTCCTAAGTTTTAACTTATAACCTTTTAGGGAGAACACTAGATTTAAAATAACTAACCAAAATAGTACTCCATTTTGATTGCTAAAAACAATGCCTTCTCAAACACAGTGGGATCACAGTTAGTTTGGTGTAACTGGATTTTTGAGTAAACCATTATTTATGTATATGTATGAATTAATAATTTGTTTCCAAATGTATTTCTCTTATTGGATGGTTGGAAGTTGATGGTACATTCTTATGCCTTTTTAAGGTGTCATATATTTATATTTTGTATCAAACATTATATTAGATAATGTCGTAAATTATCTCCGAATTTGCATGGAACTTAATCTTATTAGGCATTTAAATATTCATGTGGCATAATGTAAATTGTTGGCTTTAAATGATAATTTAAATATATGAAATGGAGAACCATCAAGCGTTTTACCTTGGACTGATTATATACTTTAAATGAGCAAATTTCAAATGTTCAACACTTTTTATTGAAACCTCCACAATTGAGCTTTTTCAAATTTTGGTTTTTTCCTTACGATAAATATATGAAAATTTTCAACATAATTATTTATTGAATGGTAATTTTTTAATCAAAACTTTATTAGTGAAGGGTTAATTTATTATGAGAACATCACTATTGAAGGGCAAAATTTTTAATATAACGTTTCTTGATGGGAAGCATAAGGACCCAAAACGTCAAAAAACAATTGTATGACGGGTAAAGAGAAATCCAAATTCCTACCCTGGTGTTGATCCAGGTTCCATCAATTATTCTCGATACTCGTTGGTTGCCCATTCCATGTCTCATGCCGGTCATAAATCTAAGCAAGCGGAAATCCATTAACCCTTCGCATATCTACACCACTAGAGTTCAAGTTTGGGTTCCAATTAGTGTTATGCACCTAGTATCTCCATATTGACCTCGTCTTTCAAATTTTGCTTCATTTTATTAGTAGTCTGATGAATAGAATTATCATAAATGCCTCCGAGCTCGAGCCTAGGCTTAATCATGTAAATTTATTTGATTTGTTTAGGTTTTTATGTTCATTTTGCCTCTATACTGCATGTAGCACTAGAATTTGCTTCTTTCATTATTTCCTCATAATTTTATGGTCAGATGGTAAGAAATTTAAAAGGGTTTGATGTTGAGATGTGTCTAGAACCTCTTTCAGCTTTAATCACATTGACCTATAAGAACACTCAAAAGCATATAATTACTTTTAGTTTTTAAAAACAATATGAATACAAGTTTCCCTTCAATGGATCTCGATATTTCTTCCAGCAACAACATTTCAGGGCATGTACACCTTATGTTTGTTTTCTTAGTTGAAAACTAAAACCTTCCTTAGGTTTGTGTTTTTAGTTGAACACTAAAATACTAGCCATGATTTATTCATTCTGCAAACAAAAAAAAGGAAAAAAAAAACGTAAAAGAAAACATTTATAAAATAATTTTGGGGGGACAGAATAAGAACAAAATTACCTCCAGTGGGTCCATGGATCTATCATCTATAATATTGAGAATGTTACCATCAAGCAACTTAATTTTCATCATTATGATTAAAGTTAAGAATGAAATCAAAACATTACAATATTAAAACCCTAGCATCGATTGTACAAAGTAAATTCAAGACCAAAAGATCCAATTACAAGTATCGAGTAGAGGAAACCAAAATGTTGTCAACATTAATGAAATATTGGCAGTTGAATTTGAATTTCAAAATGTTATCAAAATTAGCAAAAGCGATAAGTAAATGTATGAATTACCATCTAGCGAGCCCTGATATTGCACTAAGAATATTGCAACTCCCAAGGGCTTCTCAACTTAAATTATGAACCTGTGGTTTGTACAAACTTCGAGGAGACAGTGCAATATGCGCAACAGATATGATTCTACTCATGCCACCCTCAGTTATGAGATTAGACGAAAATTTCTCAAAGGCCCTTCCTCTTACAGAATTAGAATGAAAGATTGTTGATAAAGGTACATTTGGAAATTTATTCTAGGTAGGAAAGTAGAAATGCATTTGGCTCAACTTGTAAATGCTAACTAATCAATTCCTGAAAAGGACAAAATCTAGTTACTTGCAAAAAAGAAAACTATTTATCTTGCATAATTCATCAAACTAACAAATCTACTTGCAGAAAGAAAGTTAATTTATCTTGCATAATTCATCAAACTACCAATTGAAATTGCATGCACCATTTACCTAGTTCACACTTTCTTGTAAATCAGTAACCCACTTGCATCATACATGCGATAAAGAAACTAACTCTACTCTATTTTTGCAGTGACGAAAAGGAAGGTTTGGAGTGGCCTAGGAGCTTTCTCTGATCATAAAATCATAGCTGGGGTTCATTATTCATCTAGACCAAGTCAAAGTTGTAGTGGTGATCAAAACTAATGAAGGCAAGTGATGCTACAAGTTTGCTACAAGAGATTCCTACATGAGCCCTACAATGTTACAAGAGGGTATCCAAGTGGATTTTGGGGGTGAAAATGATGTATGGAGGGTATGGAGAGGTCGATGGAAGTTGAAGAAAATGGATGGAGGTTGGTTTGAGCCCCTAGCCAAGCTCAAGACTTCTCATAGGCTTGTCTTGCACTATGATGAGTGCTCTTAGTGTACTAGGAAAAATTACATATAGAACAAGGTTTTGGGACAAAATTTGGTGGTGGAAAGAGAATATGAAGGAGCTCAAGCTGGAAGTGGTAAAGGTGCGCACCCTTGTAGATAATCACAACTGTGCAATTAGTCACATAACTACATCCATTTACAATTAAAAAAATGAGATAATTTATGATGGAAAATATGAGTTGAATTGAAATAAAATCTAACTTACACCATAGGATTGATCTACTCAATAAACTGAATTCAAAACTATAGAACAAAAATGTAAGAAATGACAACTAACACTAATCTATTTCCAAGAAATCATAAACACAATATTTTTGGATTGTTGTTGTGAATCCTTCCACTCATTCTCTCATAAGAGAGGTGCTATAGAGGTTGCACTCATTGGTTTTACACATTAATCTCTACTTAAATGCAAGAAACTATGAACTACATGGAATCAAGAAGAAATATAAGTACAAAAACAGGGACCAAAGCCTTTGGGTTGAGCACAAGCCCAAGGGTCTCAGCCCTCTAAAACTAACTCAAAAGTAGCTTAAAATCCAACTTCTCCTTATCAAAAAGTACAAGCTTAATACATCACATAAAATTTTAAAGTAACAATGTCAATTTTGAAGCTCAATAGCTACAGGTAGGAAAAAAACAAAAATAAACAAAATAAAACAAAAAAAAAAAAGATTCCTATTAAGCTCTTCTTCTAGTTTATTTATACAAAATGGCAGCTGAAGAAGCTCCCTTCAAAGTGGAGTGGTTCCCTCCTTGATCTCAAAAGTGGTGGATCTTGTCCCTCTTGGTCTTCACATAGACTAGGAGTCACTTAGTTGCCAATGAATTCGAACTAGTGAGAGAGGATATTTTGATCCCAATCCGGGTTTAGGGAGTTGAGGTGGACAAGCCCCCTAGATTCTCTCCTAGTTGTTTCCATCAAGCTGGTACATAGTAATAGTCTAAAAAATGTTTCATTTTCGTGCAATTAAACCACATTGGGCCTAAAAAATTTAGAAGGAACAATGAACGGCATTTTTTTTTAAATTGTAGATTTTAGAGAATTTACAAAATTTGATACGCAGGGATGATTTAGGAATATTTTTGAAATTTGAAACAAATAACTTCATAGCAACATTTCTCATAAAAATGTTCATTTATACGAGCTCATGCCATCATCTAGAATACCTTCGTATGGCCTTCAAAATATGGTAGGCTTCAATTTCTCTACGTTGCTCAGAGGCATAAAAATAAGACCAACTTCAAGCTTCTCGAGATTGCGAAGAGGCGTACAAATATGCCAGAATTCAAGCTTCTCAAGATTGCGAAGTGGCATGAAAATATTACACACTTCAGGCATCTCCACATTGTGAAGAGGCATATAGATTTGGAAAACATCAAGCTTATGCATGTCTGCAAAGCACATGATTGCGTTGTTTGCAACTATGATCGTAATTGCGTGTGAAGCTTACCACAGAGTGATTATTGTGCGCTGAGGAGAATGAACCGAAGGCATTTTGGTGTGCATTCTAGTGCGCTCACGAGAATGAGTTGAAGGTATTCTTGTGCGCTGAGGAGAATGAGTTGAATCTTTGGAGGGAAATGGTAAAGATGCAGGCAAAGGGTGAAGATCCGTGGACAAGCAGAGGATTAAGATCCAAGCTTCAATAGGGGCAAAGTCAAGTGTGACGTTTGCAAAGAATAATCATGAGGGGTTGTTTGGTTATTTTTGTCTTAGCATGAGGGTTTGTTTTTGTGCTGTTTTAGGAGCTGCGAGCGTTGGTTTCGTCTTTTTTTAGCATTGTGCCAAATTGCTAACATGCCAATAGCCATGCCGACAAAGAGTTACACAACACCCATTTTAAAAGCAGACAACGAGTTACATGACACCCTTTCTGATCACTGTATGATAGGAAATAATGGTTATGTTTTAATAGAAAATTTTTCAACATTAAATGTTTTGAAATTAATGCTAACTTCAGAAGGCAGTAAATTGTATCACACTAAAATTCAAAACTCTTTTACCCTATGTATGATGAAAATCATACATTTTTACTAGCAATAATACAAACTTTGCATAAAAAAATTGTTTGTCAAAATATTTTTAACAAAACATTGGGTAAAGATTAAATACATTGATGAATCAAAGTAAATTAATACTTTGTCACCATTTATTGATTCCCAAGGACAAATAAGTTTTAAAAGTAATAGATAGAACCTGTTATTAAATATTATTATAAATTTGTTTTAATAATTAAAATGTGTTGAAAATCATTTTAAATTAAATAATTACAATTGCAGTACATAATTAAAACACATACAAAAAAATAAACATATACTAAAAATATTTAAATTCCATTTTACACTAATAACAACAGTTTCGTAAATGTAATTCTGATTTAAAAAGTAAGAACCATTTCCATCCTTACAAATAAACATCTAAACACTCACAAAGTCATCACGTTACACGGAGCTCATAATTTCATGAATTGCCTTTATTGAAAAATAATCCATCTGGATTTAATTTACAGCGTTGGCATTAATTACAAGAATTTCAAGGATATTTTGATCATCATAACATAAATCATGCAATTTTGGTACCCACTTTCAAACTGTATGGAACATTGCTGTTCTCTGTGTGAATAGCATACTGCGATAGAGTCTCCTAGTTCTGCTCTGAGTTCTATACGTTTTCTCTTACTTTCCTTATATTGAACTCACACCAAGTCATGATCACAGCTTTCACCCGGATACGGTGCTGTCTTCAATTAATCTGGCGCACCTTTCTATCTCTTAACCCCACGCTCTAAATCGATGATTTCTCTAGATTCGTGTGAAGCTCTCGATTGATTAATTTGCTGATCCCGGGCAACTGATTTACTAGGCTGAATGCGGTCTGCCACTTTTTCAGTGTCAAGAAGATAATGCCTGCAAGTAGGGCAGGAAGAGTGGGAACGAAGCCATTTGTCTACACATGCCATGTGGAAGCCATGGTTGCAGCTCGGCAACACTCTCACACCTTCACCTTCCAAGAATTCTGCCAAGCAAATAGGGCACTCAGTTGCAAGCTGTGGCATTAATTTGCCATAGATTATAGAGGGAAGTGCCTGTATTGATTTCTCCTTCATGCCGGTATTAGCCAGTCTTGTGGCCTGATCATTGTGGCGTGACCTGCGAAGGTAGTGCCATGGAACCGTTGAAGCCAACCCTGCGAGACATATTACTGTGCAGAGCACGGCCAGAAGAATAAGTATCGTACCTTCACTCAAATGAGGACTAATCACTGCGAGGGGACTCTCGTCTAACAGATCCACTGGACGAAGCGTATCGGTGGTGGCCTCTACAACAAATCTTCCCTCCCTCATCTTGCAAGTCTCACACTTTCAGATAACGATTTCAGAGAGGGCTCACACTTTCAGTCCAATTGAAAACAAAACTCAGAAATACAATGAAGTGGTCGGGACAGAGTCTGTGGTTGCCTGTTTCGAGGTGAAGAAAGCTGTCTAAATAGACTGGGAATCTAGGCGGTGGGATTGAAGAGTTAAAAAGCAGATTTGGATAAACAAAGAATTTGTGGAAATACAGAACATGCAGACAGCTCATATATTCCTATCGGATACGCCCACCAAGCTTTTGAACATCATTTTCCAATGCTTCTGATTGGGTTAATAAATAAATAATTATTCTGGGCCCCTTCCGGAGCAGCACAATCGTGTACAGTTCCTTAGGGTTTTTAAATTGCCGCCTCCCAATAAACTACAAAAAGGGGAAAAAGCGCTCCTGCAAATTGATGGGTGAATAGTAGAGGAGCCTGTAGATGGCCTATTCCATTGGCGACTTGTCTTTCACGAATCCTCGTGGATAAGATATCCATCCTGTATAATAGAGTTAATATCCACCATCTCCCAATTTCGCTGTCTGAGATCCGATCTTCTAAGATTGCTATAGGAATGTCATTTGATAACTGCGAATCCGTCTGTCAAAGATTTGGACAGGTATTTCATGTCGACACTCCTGTTTTAAATGGTACGTGTTTTACAAAATTTTATATCCAGTGGGCACTAAAAGATTGAAACGAAGTCTTTTGAAATTAGAGTGTGTATAACGTTTTGAAAAAGAAAAGTTAAACTAATTACTAATAAAATAAATTTGATATTTGAGAAGAATCGGAGAGGCGGAAAGGCAGGAATGAATGAAGTAATTGAAAAATGAGATAGAGAAATTAAAAAAAAAATTAAATTATTTTAGTTTCATTTTAAATTTGGATTTAGTGAGTAAATGTGAGAGTGAGTAATTTAGGAGTTAAGATGGATGTAACTTGTCACTATTGCATTTTAATATTTCATAATAGGTTTTCTGAATTTTTAAATAAGTTTCATTATAAGGAATCCCTTGTAATTGATTATAAAAT
>APFE031306779.1:130491-203279 GCA_000404065.3 Pinus taeda
TTAAATTATTATTATAAAAAGAATTAATCGTTAAATTATATCTACTATATCTATATATATATAAACTATGGAGATCTACAACAATTTTACTATGAAGGCTCATGATTTGTAAATAGGTTTTGTTTTAATGTCATGGCGGAATGCCATGGATTACCAATACCATATAATTAAAAAACCATAACCTATTTCATTTTTGAAAATCTTTCTAGTTTGTTTTCGTGTCTAATTTTCGTTGAAATGACAAGTTTGATGGGTGAATTCTGCACAATCCAAGTCGCCTTGGGATTTTCACAGTTATGCAGTCAAAAAACCAGTTTAAACAACACAAATCAAGATTTCACAACAATTGTTTCTGCTAGATTCTAGCCATAAATCCACCAAGACTTTCAAAAAATCTCACTTAAAGACAACTCTAATCAATTTAATTAAAAAGGAAAAATAACTACATTATGATTTTTTTTTAATTGATCAATTTAATTATAGGGAAATAAAGGCAGTAATTACATTTAAGATAAATCTCAAAATTTGATATCTCGTTGAAAATATTTTAAAATATTCTATAAATGACTAACTGAATAATTATCCATAATTAAATTAATTTTTTTCCAAATAAATATATAAATGAATTAAAATAATAAACAATAAATTTAAGAATATTTAAAAAAATATTTCTATATATGGAAATAATTTTATCTAAACCAAATTTCTGAAATACGGAGAAAAATAATATTTGCATATCTTAAAATCATTCGTTGTTGAGAATATTTTCTCCGTATGGCATTTCAATTTTTCTTACTATTAAAGATGTGATAATCCAAGAAATGATATTAAAAGTGGTTTGTATGATCTTATACAAAGAATGATATTAAACATGGTTTGTATGAAGGGTTCCATTGCATTGGTCTAACCGTGAAGTCATTTATCTTATTAAGGCTTAAAAAGTGGGTTTAAATTTTAAGTATTAAATATATTGGTTTGTAAAATAATACATCTTTTTAATTTATTAAAATTTCTTTATAAAGAATAATATTAAGGTTTTTTTAAATTCATTTATAAAATATACTTTTATTATTTTAAGTTTTGTAATAAAAAATATCTAAAAAATAGTTTATTAAGTACTATAAACTTTCTTTAACGGTGGCGGACAACGGATTAATAGAAAAAAAAATAAAAAAAAGGGAATAGTTAGGGGCAACTTTGCTACTTAATTAAGTTATTGGTAAGATTAGATTATTTTAAATAAAATATAATTTTTAAAATTAATAAGGGTAAAATTTTTAAAAGGTGAATTGAATATTTTTCAAAACTGGAATTTTAAATACATAGAAACATTCAAGTTATATTTTTATTAAGGAGACTTACTTATATTTAAAATTTTTCCATTTATACAGAGGAAAGAGGTAATTGAGAACTCGGAGAGACATAATTAAATGTGCTTAAATTGAGATACTAATTTATGTAGCTTTGTAGAAAAACATGAGTGGCAAAAGAAATATAAAATATAGACATGATAAAACTAGAGAGAAGGATTTAAGTCTAACATTATGACTTGCATGGATTCTTTAGTATCCTTGGAGGTTGTCCCCATTGATGGGTGTAGGCTAAGATGCAATTCAATTTTCACCAACTTTTAATGAAATTTTATCATATGTTGATCCAAATTCTCAAAGGAATGTACAATATCCACACAATGCTTTTGTTGGTCCAAGATAGTGCACCCCACGGAAAGCTTGATATACTAATAGTGTTGAACAAATTATATAATTATATATAATATATATATATACAAACGACCTCTCCTATGGTCTGTGTTTGGTATCCAATCTAGCCATCCAATAAGGGCCTTCGTATATAAGAGAGGAAATCATTGAAATGAAGATTTCTCCTTAGCATAGTTGAGTTCTTCTTGAAAGTGACCTGACATGATGTCACAAATGAGTGAACAAAATTCCTCCATATGAAGGTGCATGCATGAACTTCCACTATGGCTTAATATTGGTAGTAGGATACACCCTTATTAACTGACACTTGATGAAAAGGCATGTGGTAAAGGTCAGAGAATCAACAAAACTCATGGAGTGGCCAAGAGAGACATAAGAAATTAGGGACTCATAAACAGCCCCACATAGGTTGACTGCTAGGAAAAATATCATCACACCTAATGAGACCTTCCGAGAGGTACAGCTAAAATGTCAACACAAGAGGAGGGGAAGGAAAATAGGCAAGCCTTAACAAAACATATACCATCAAAAGAGAGAAACAAGGGGTTTTATCATAAGCACACATAGAATGTAAAGCATGTAGAAATGATAACCAGATTTTACAAAGGAGAGGATACATAGCTAGAGATAAAGGAAGCCTAGGGGTAGGAGAAGTAGAGGGAGGCTAGGAAAGAAAGGTGGAAGATGGAACTATTAGATGAGGGAAAGACCAGTAGAAGTGGTAAGAAAAATGAAAGAGAGGAAGGAAAAGTGATGAACTCAAGCCCTAGTGTTGATGTTGACACGTAATCTTTGGGATCGAGAAGTTACTATAAATATTGTAAGCAAAAAAATGAGTATATGAAGAGACATTGGAATATGAATTCCAAAATTTTGACTCTCCTTGTATATATTCATGATTCTTCTTAATGCACAATGTAATTCTTGGAGTTACTCAAACCTCGCGTGATATGGTACGAGATCTTTACGTACCAATTTAGCTCTCTCCTCCTATAGCTCCTTCTATATTCCTTTCTTCATCCTTTGTCCTATATCCCTTTACGTCGATCCTCTTGAAGCATTGGAATGGAGAAGTCTTTCTATTCATTTTGATGAATGATTTAGAATTGTGTGTTGGTCGTTCCTTGAAATTGTATACATCTGAATTTGGAAATTGGTGCTTATGGTGTGATGAAATGGTGACCAATATGTTATATTATGTTGATAATGAGCTTTGCATCAAGTGGGTATGGAATGTGTTCTCTGTACATTGCAAATAGTATATGATGCTTTATATATTTTCAAAGACCGTGTAATGGTATGCTAGGGATATATTACCCTTGTACTTTGAATTTTTTTGAGGGATGAATTTGGTAATGGTAAATTGAATGCCTTTAATTGATATATTTTGAAGACCATGTTGCACTAATTGAATATTGGGCATATGTGCATTGAATAATTTTTTAAGACTGTATATGACGGCATACATATTTTTGAATACCATGTATTTTTAGTATATCATTTCATAACACCATAATGGTCGATTACTATATGTGTGGGTTGAATTGGGCTCAATTTGATGAAATGTTGAAATGGTGGTGAATTTATTGTTATAAATTTAAAACCATTCATACATATTAAATCATTCAAATATATGATTTGACATTTTGATATATTTTTTATTATTTTTTTGAAAAAAGATGCACATATGATGAGTCTCTCTTAAGAAAATTTTTTAGCAAGCATTTTGTCTATTTAAGGTCTAGTAAAGAAGTTTTGAAAAAATGTATTTATTATCTCCATAGTTGGAGTAGTTATCTTTGGCAAAGGAAACTACCATGAATGGTCCAGGAAGATGAAGAATACCCTTATTTTCAATTAGTTGGGGAAAGTTTCTAAGTGGGAAGTTTGAAATTCTTTACAAAATTGCACTTCAAACAAAGAGCTTTCCATATGGGAGAATACGAATAGTAATGAATATGCCTTGATTATAGCATCATTCAATGAAGAGGTTAGTCATCATATTACACCATTTACAAAACATTTTGAAGTGTTAAAGAAGTTGAAAGACTTATATGACTCACACTATAAGCTTGGAGTAATCCAATTAATGATCCCATTGTTCAATTTAGAATTGAAATATGATGATCCCCTTGCCTTATCGTATGAAATAAGAGTCATTATGCATGATGTAAATGCCGTCAGTGTTAAAATAGATGTTCATCTCATAGATTTTGTCAAGGCATTGTTCCCACTTATTCTCATTGTTTGAGTCATTACAAGTTAGTGGTGAACTTAAGGAGATTTATTTTGAATCTATTGTGGATAAGTTAACTAAAAGAGAGAAAGATTTTGGGAATAAGAAGGGAATTGATTAGTATTCTTAAGAAGTTATTTGCCTTTCATAAAAAGATGAGAATAATGTGACAATTATCTTCTAGAGGAATAAGTGGCCGAAAAAGACATGGAACAAAGAATAATAGAGGTAAGGGGGCAAAGATTACCAAGGAGGAATTCCTGGTCTTCATTGTGTATAGTGAAAAAGAGATGGACATGATGATTCCTCTTACGAGCTCTCTTGGGACAAGTTCAGATAGGAAAGTACTAAAGAGAAAGGAAAATCGCCATTTGAATGGGAATGCAAAGCACCCAAATCCACTCAATATTTTGTCACACATTGTGATATTAGAGTAACTCAAGACTTGTTTAATTCTTAAATTGCTTCATGGAAATATGCATAGTTGCTTAATTTAGGAGAAAAATGCCACATGACGTTTAGAAGAGATTTCTTTGAATAATTCACTCAAAATATTTATGGAGCAGTCTACTTTGTAGACATGTCAAAACTGAAGCCATCAGGGCTTGGCATCATTAGGCTTAGACTACTTACTCTCCTAAAATTTCTTCTACATGATGTTCTCAACCTCTCAATGTTGAAGATAAACATTTTGTCCTTGGTTCACATTCTCTAGTAAGGGCACTCCATTCACATGTCTGATGGCAAGGTTGAGGTCAGAAAAGCATTAGCCAACTCACTTTGCATCACTGGGATAGAAGAAGAAATACTCCTAAAGCTACAAGTAACCTCTACTCGTGCACAAAATTATGCATACAATTCTCAATTTGATGTAGGTACAATACCATCCATTCCCTTATGGCATGCAAGATTTGGACATATGAACTACAAAATTTTGTGTTCATTGAAGAGAAATGGTGTTGCTGGCCTACTAACCATCCTAAGGAAGCTTAAGCAATGTGATGATTATATCTTGGGAAAGCATCACAAACAATATTTTCATGATTCTCATTCGAGAGCACATAGAAAAATTGAACTCATTCATTCTGAATTTTGTGGCCCTATGCCTATTCCTTATGAAAATGGTAATGAATACATGATGAATTTTATTTTATGACTACACTATAATGTGTTGGGTATATATTTTGAGGAACAAATATGAATCAATTGAAATTTTCGAAAACCTTCATGCATATTTTGAAAAAATACAAAATCTCATGCTTGATTTATTTGTATTCATAAAGGAAAATGATATACTTCAAATGAATTTGGAAGCTATATTCATCATCATGGGATCAAACATCAAACAACATTGCCTTATAATCCCCAACAAAATGATGTAGCTAAAAGAATGAACAAAACAATCTTAAATATGTTATGTTCAATGGTAGTTTTAAAAAGTGTAAAGATGATGTTCTAGGTTGATGTAGTTCTATGTGGAATGTATATTAAGAACAGGTGTCCATCTCATACTCTAAAAAAGAAGACTCTTAGTGAAATGTGGTATGGACACATTCCTTCGGTGAGGCATCTCAGGGTTTTTGGTTCCACCTAGTATGCCTAATGAATGACAAGATTTGTCATTATTAATTTGAGTATCAGAAGCTATCATGAATAGGTCTAGAATTTCTTTGATTCTGCAAGCTTCCCTCAGAGAGACATTACAGAACAACATAATGTCATCAACCAATTGCTGATGAGTAATGGGAAGGTTACTGCCCCAAATTTGGATTCCTTTGAGATTGTTCTCTCTAACATCTTTCTTGATGTATCTCCCTAATCCTTCTACCGTTATTATGAACAAGAAAGGTGACAGAGGATCCCCCTGACGAAGAACTCTTGAGGCTTTAAAAGGTTGGGAAGGAGTGCCATTCACAAGGATAGAAAAGACAGTAGAAGAAATCATCTATGAGATCCATTGAATCCATTTATCACAGAAACCGAAGGCTTATGGGATTCCTTTCAGGTACTTCCAGTTCAACCGATCATAGGCTTTGGACAGATCAAGTTTAATCATCATGTCCACTGCCTTTTTGACTTTTAGGGAGTGCACAATTTCTTGGGAGACCACCAACCATCCAGGACTTGCCGGCCCTTGACGAATCTTGTTTGCTCATGAGAGATAATACTAGATAAAATCGGTTTGAGACGTTTTGCTATAAGGGTGGCTATAATCTTATATATCACATTACAAACGGCGATAGGTCTGAAGCCCTCAGGATCTTCAGACTTATTCTCTTTAGGGAAAAGTGATAATAGGGTAGAATTTAAAGATGCATTTACCTTTTGGTTCCTTCTTGGTTCTTCTACCACCTCCAGGATGTCTTGGCCCAGGAAGTGCCAACCTGGCTGATAGAATTTTGCTATAAAACCGTCTGGGCCTGGGCCTTTATTCTTTTTCATTCCCTTTACTATCTCTTCAAATTGTTCCAAGGTGGCTACCCTCATCAGAGCTAGGTTTTGGTCTCTAGTGATTTTGCTTGGGATTTCTATACGCATTCTTTCAATAGCTTCCTCTCTATCAACATTTGGCTCTGTCAGGAGGTCCTTAAAGTGCTTGACCAGAGCTTGTTCTATCTCCTCGTGTTGAGTGACTCTTCTTCCTTCTTCATTTTTGATTGAGAAGATACTATTTCTATGTCTTATTTGAATCATAGCTTGGTGAAAGAACTTAGTGTTCCTTTCTCCTTCCCTTAACCAGTTAACCCTGGATTTCTGCTACCACATATTTTCTTCTTATTTATGTCTTTCTTGTAATTGCCCTATTAGGATTCCCTCTTCTTTAGCCAGGTTCTCGTTTCTACTTGAGATTATTATATTTTGTTGGATCTGCTCCATCTTCTACTCTAGCCCCTATTTATCCTCTAGTATATGGCCAAATTCTTCCTTGTTACATTTCTTGATTTTTCCTTTTATTTCTTTTAGTTTCAGCTGGAAAGTCTGCATCCTGTTTCTTCCCCTTTGCTCGCTTTGTTTCCACCATTTTCCAACTTCTTCATGAAATTTTGATCTCTGAGCCAAAAGGCTTCAAATCTGAAGGGTTTTCTTTTCGGGCTAGATTTTATGTCTAATTCTATTTTCACTGGCCAGTGGTCTGATCCCATCCCTGGAAGAGTTACCGCTTCAATGTAAATGTCCCAGTTTAGGATCTATTCTGACAAAAGCATTCTATCTAATCTGGATGCTATCTGATTTCTACCTCCTCTCCTATTATTCCATGTATAGGTTCCATTAGTCGTCTGAATATCCACGAGCCTTTGGGGCTCTATCCATTCTCCAAAAACTTCCATGTTAATCTCAGTTCTTTTGATTCCTCCTCTTTTTTCCTTTAAAGAATTTATCATATTAAAGTCCCCACCCATAACCCAAGGGAGCGTTGGATAGACGGCACACAGGGCCGTCAGGTTTTGAAGAAAGATCCTGCGCTCATTCTGGATATGGGGCCCATATATATTTGAAAGTAGAACCCATTCTTGCGATCCTAATATTCTGAATCTCCCTGAAAGTATACAAGGCAAGCTCGTCCAATCTTCAAATTGTACCTCTTCTGGATTCCACATTATTGCTACTCCTCCGGCACTACATCATGCATCTTGCCCCATGATCTCATAATGCGGCTTGAAGTTCTTCATTATTTCTCTTAGCTTGCTCTCATTTACTTTTGTTTCCTGGATTAACTTTATGACAGGCTTATCCCTTTTGATCCTTTCTTTCAGGTATCTTTGTTTCCCTTTACAATTCAGTCCTCTGATATTCCAGGTTGTAATAATCATTTCAAAAGTTTTAGGGGTTGTTGGAAGACCTCCGACTGAGGTATCACATTCCCTGAATTCACCAGCATATCACCTACCATCTGAATGGTCTCACTCATGGGTCTCCTTCCTCTTTTCCTTCCGCTTTTCCCTGTCAGGCTTGTATCCGTGTTCTGGTCCCCTTGTGATCCAAGATGCTCTGGTTGTCTTGCAATCCCTCTTCCTCTTTTCTCCTTGTACCTCTGGAATATGTCCTTGTAAAGTTGCTTTTGGTCCTCTTGTATAAATCTCTCATCCAGGTGTTTCCATTCCTGTAACAGTTTCCTCATAATCTTTTCTTCCTCTCCTTCTTGTTCCTATTGTGGGTCTATTTCCATTTGGATTTGATCTTGGGTTTGGTCTTGTTCCCGGTCTACCTATTCTCCCTCCTTTTCGTTGCTATTTCTTCCTTGCCCTTAGTTTCTTTCCTGGCTTCTTTCTGAGCTTCTCTTGTGTCTGCGTCCTCTTCTTCTTCTTCCACTTCCATTTCCAGTTCAAGCAGAACTTCAAACTGGTTCTTTGTTTTCTGCTTGGCTTCTGGATATGAGGGACTGGATCTGCTCTTTCCTTTTTGTGCTCTTTTCATTCTCAGTACTTCCGTAAATCCCCCTTTTCTTCTCTCATTCATCCTCCCTTCCTGATCTGTTTTTTCCCTTTCTTCATCCTGGTTTGATGGGTAGTTGCTATTGTTCAGAGGGTAGTGTTTAAACAGATGGTCATATTCATGGCACTGTCTACATCTAAATGGGATGTGTTTGTAATCCACTGGTTGCTGCCATACTTCGTCGTGATATTCTATTTCAATATGGTTTGGTAGGGGCTCTGTGATATTCATGTAGACACAGATCCTGGCATATGAGGTATACCTACCTCTCTTTTTCATCTCTGCTACCTTCACAAAGGATCCTATTGAGTTCCCAATTCCTTCTAGAATCTCCAGGTCCCAAAACTCTATCAGAAGCCCAAATAGCCTAACCCTGACTGGTGCCACTAACATCTTTTCTTTTTCTGGGTTGTAACATTCTTCCCATTGTCTCATGAAAATACCTGCATTGTTGAAGAAATATGGACCTCCTTCAAAAACCCTATCCTTGTCTTCTAGGATTGTGAACACCACTGTGAAAAAACCCTTTGCCCCTAATTTAAGGTCTATATGGCCTTTCGATTTCCACTTTTGCTAGATCCATTTCATCAGATCTTTCTCAGGTGGCCACGTTCCTATAAATTTTCAGATGAGGGCACGATCTTTCATGCAGGTTTTATACTCTTCTAATTTGTTGTTCGGGATTACGAACCTGGGTTTTTTGGATGCCCTCGGTAAGCATTTGGATCCCATCCTTGCGTGCCATTCTTCCCCCATCATCGGTTGGTTTTTGTTGTGGTTTCCCCGACTTTCGTGTGTCTCATTACAGCTCGATTCCCTTGCTGTAACTTCTTTATAGGAGGGGATCTCTCCCCCCCCGCTTACTTCCTTCATGCCTCTAAGTCTGCTCTATTCAGAGGCTTCCATTCTACTCTATATGATGTTAACCCCTTACTCGTTTTTCACAGGTACTCGCAAGGATTCCTGATCCTGCCTGGGGCCAGGGCTGCCAGAGGCCAATTGTGCCACACCCGAAACCCTAATCCTCCATCGCCATCGCCTGCTCTTCGAACATCATTCCTCGCTTCAAAAACAAATTTCGACAAATATTCCATATATTTCCATTTTAATGTGAATTTCCCTTCATTTTAACTTTTGATTCGCCAAATTATAACAGCAATCCAATCTCTTGATATTTTCAAAAAATTTGATAAATTAAGAATTAATATTTTCATTTTCATTCTAATTTTTTATTTGCCAAATTACAATAGTGATTCATTCTCTTGATATTTTTAAAGAATTTGATAAATATTAATCCAATCTCTTGATATTGTGGACAATTTTGATAAATTAAAAATCATGATAATTATCATAATTCTATTTTAGTTTATTTATTTAATTATAACCATTAAAATTTTTTATTTATTTATTTAATTAGAAATTTAGTTAATTAATTTAATAATAAATAATTTTTAAATTTAAAAATAAAATTTAGCAACTCTATGTTACTACATATTCGATTGTATTATTGATATGACTAATGTTTCATAAAAATAAGTTAAACACTTTATGTTACTATATATTCGATTGTATTATTGATATGACTAATGTTCCATAGAAATAAGTACGATAATTTATAAAATGGAGGAAAATTTTATTTAATAATTTAATTAATTTTATCATTATCATTAATTTTTTTAAATATTATATATTATATATTATGTTTATTGAATTTATTTTAAGATTTTAAAAAGATAAATTAGAATAAATATCTTTTAATAAAATAAAATTTAATATAAGAAATATCTATAAAAATAAATGACATCTTTTATGAATAGATATTATTATTTATATAAAATATATTTATATCGCTTATTAGATATTAAATATATAATTAAGGAATAAAGATTCATCTATACTTCACGAAAAATATCACTTTAAAATAAATTCATATAAACGAATATGGAAACACGAAAATAGTGAGTGGGACAAATCCTCATCACTTATCTCTTATTATTTGATAAAATAAAAATAGTGAGTGGGACAAATTCTCATCACTTATCTCTTATTATTTGATAAAGTATATGATTATTATATTTACGGTATAAGGCGTTCCTCTCTAAATTCAACTTCCTTCTTGTTTTATTTGTCTTTATATGTTAGACGATTAAAATGTTTGACACCGTTAATCAAAATTCTCATTATAATTGTCTTGTGACTGAGCAAAACTATGATTGAACAACGTTGGCCTCAATACTTGCAAGATGAGGTGGGGCACAACTACGTGTAAGGGATCCCACACTACAAAAGTGTTGTGTAATGCTTCTGGTCTCTTACAACAAGCTTGCCAATCCCGACAACTACCAACATCAAATGATTATATGCTTCTTTTTTCTTCTACAAATCTTCCTTGTTTTCTTTGGGTTTCCAATGCCCAATCCAATATTCAGATTTTGGGCAGGGTGTATTAGGTTATTCAAAAAAACACTTTCTTGTATATAAACCGACTAGTTGTTTTTTCCTCTGGCCCTTTCCAGATAGATTACATCCCTTAAGACAATCTGAGAGCTAGAAGTTATCTTCACCTCACATCTCAGTCTGATGGATTCTTTTGAGGATCTCTCTAAACCAACTGAAGATTGGTTCCAACAGCAAAAGAAGAGCACAGATAATGGGTTCAACCCTCGTGTATGCATTATTAGTAATTTCTTCTTTTACCCACTGTATTATTCCACCCAACTCGTTCTTTTACTTTTACTGTTTCTATCAATTATTCTCTCTGGAAACATATGCCATGGGAATAACTATCATCACACATTCCATATTCCTAAATTTCCTAATCCTCTCAGTTTTGCCAAGTATAAAATCCCGCGTCGTGCACACATGTATAAGATATCTGATCTCGCTTCTGAATTCATAAGATACATCATGAATTTGAATGTAAGATCTCATGTCATCTTTGAATTCGTAAGATATGGCATGAATTTGAATGTAGACATATTCACCCAAGCTTCAGGGGTACGAAAGTGGTCCTCATGGGTCTCCTCATTAATATAAAGAACTATTAGGAATATGAATGTCTAACAAATGTTTCATGGCCTAACTCATATGCACCTTAACCATGAAGAAGGGATAAAATAAAGAAGGAGGGTTGCAAAAAACTTCCTTAATTTTTTCTCACATAGGGGTAATGAAAAATAATGGCAACTAGAAAGTTATGGAAGGGAGGTGAAGAAGCCATCCTTTCAATTTACTCTTTGGCGGCCAACATTAAGGCTAGATAAAGTTATATATCTATAATTTATATCACGTGGCATCTACTAGTAGAGACAATATTATATCCTGTGGCATCAATTAGTAGAGACAATATTATACTAGATTAGCACTTACCTTAGCCACCATTGTAACAGGCATATCCAGATAATTAGAACCTGTGAGAATATTGTAAGATTAGATCCTTTGCTTCCCCATGTTGTTTTCAAGTTGAAGCAGAGAACAAATATGGAGTTCTGGTGGGAGGCCCAGACAACATGGATCGATTTCCTGAAACAAAGATATCCATATGGCATATATTATATCTAAGAGTTTGTTGCGATTGTGTAGAATAGTTTTGATGTCGTGGTCACGTGACAAAACATTTCATTTAATTACGTCAAAGTTACTGCAAAGGGAAAATCTTATATGCACAAAAAGTTACATTTAATTACATCGAAGTTACTACAATGGGAAAATTTCAAATGCACAAATTAGGTTCTTAATGTATTAACATTGTCCTAGCTTGCAATTCATTTAATATGGAAAATAATGTCAAATTCAATATAAGTGTGTTGATCATACAATGAAGAAAAATGGAGTGTTGTGAGAATGTCTACCCTAATTAAAATATATCCATGTCCTCACTTGATCCTTTCTTGATATATGTGGACCAACAAAACCTATTTAACAATTAACTATTTTAAAAATTATAAAATTGTTCATGGTGCTTGGTTTCTAAAATTAAGAAGTCAATTCCTGTGAAGATCATGAAATTTGCCATGGATAATCGTTATCATGTTGTAATTGTTGTGATGAGAAGAGAATTGTATAACACAGGGTGGTGGAAGTAGCAGTCTCTCTTTTGGTGTCTTTATTCAGTGTAAAAAGGGACAAAGTTTGAATGTAGAAAGATGGAGCACTATCGTTAACACCTTCTATGATATAGAATCTATTTACATTGATCATCTACGTAGGGTTTTTTCTGGTAGGCCTTTTTGGCCTATAGGTCCTTTGCTTGCCATTGTTGTTTTCAAGTTGAAGAAGAAAAAAATATGGAGCTGTGGTGGGAGGCCCGGATAGCATGGATCGATTTCGTGAAACAAAGAAGTACATATGCCATATATTATATCTATGAGTTTGTTGCAATTGTGTGGAATAGTTTTGATGTCGCATTCAGGTCACAAAAAGTATCATTTTATCACATCAAAGTTACTACAAAGGGTAAATTTCATATGAACAAACTAGTTTCCTAATGTATTAGCTTTATCCTATCTTGCAATTCAATTAGTATGGCAAATAATGTTAAACTAAATATGTGTGTTGATCATACAATGAAGACAAACAAAGTGCCGTGAGAATGTGTAGAGTGATTGAAATATGTCCAACTCCTCACTTGATCCTTTCTTCATATAAGTTGACCAGAAAAAGCTATTTAACAATCAACCATTTTAAAAATTATAAAATCATTCATGGTGCTTGTTCCTAAAGTTAACAAAAAATGAGAATCATGCTCTCCTTGTTGTGGTGATAAGAGAATTCCATAGCAGAGGGTGGTGGAAGTAGCAATCTCTCTTTTGGTGTCTCTATTGAGTGTAAAAGGGGAAAAAATGTCTCAAGAGGTGCAAACCACTTTGCACTTCTAGTTTTCATTATTTCCTTCTTTATTTTGCATGTGGACTTGGTTGGAGGATACTGTGATGTAGAAGAGAAGATTGAATTTGGGTTTCCAATGGAATTTACCACAAATATGGACTGAATTTACATCTTATGGCTAAAATCTATTCAATGTTCAAACTTGTGTCAAGTAGGGGATTCCAACATTGATCACAATTGCTCGAAAAGGGTAGAAGATATAGACACACCTCACAGTGTCTATAACATTGATAGTCGACAGTTTTTTTTTTGTGAGTCAGGCTTTTATTGTAGAATTATATGGTTTAAGATCTATGAGATGAAGGTTAATTTGTTTTTCAGCGGTTTAGTTCTATGCTCAAATTTTATAAGGAGAGGTTGAAAATGGGAGACATTATTGGAGTAATTAAAGTATTCCAAAGTGTGCCTAGATATTCTTCCATCTAATATTGAAGCTCACCTTACACATATATAGTATAATATTTGTAGATGAACAATGAAATAATATAATATTTATTCTTCCATCTAATATTGAATCTCACCTTACACATATATAATAGAATATTTATAGCTGGACATTGCAATAATATAATATTTATAGACACTAAACAATGAATCTCACCTTACACATATATAATAGAATATTTATATCTGGACATTGCAATAATATAATACTTATAGACACTAAACAATGAAATTCGTAGATACTATTGATTGGAGCTATGGATTATTGAGACTGGCCCCATGAATATATAATATTTGTAGATAGTGAACATTGAATTTCATGGATACTATAAATTAGAGCCATGGATTAGTGTGACAATTACTAACAACAAATTATTTAAAATGATTGAGAAGCGATCAATTGAAGTGTGGTTGAGTGCATGGAACTCTGCATTGATCATAATAGGATCACAATTGATATATTCTTTGGTGTGGTAATAACCATAGTGGTAATCGATGACAATAATTAACACCTCACCGCAAATTTTGATGGGGTGAAGAATGTTTGCAGCGTAAACTTAAGCCTTAGTTTACTAAGTAAAACCTTGCTTGACATCATTGTTATAAACATTTTTATTCCCAAGCAATAAGCCATCATTATGCAAGCTGCGTTCAGTAATATTTTGAGAAGTCTTGCTCTGTTGGGTATCTTTCTTATGAATAGATGCATTCCTACGATAATCGTTAGAAGCGTTTGGAGTGATTTCGTTTTGTTGCGGTTGTTAGAATTAACTGAGAGAAATATGTAAAGGATCAGAATGTAGAGTATGAGTACAATATTCTAGACCAAAGCCAATATATCTTCTAATCCACGAATTATGGAAACCACTAATTGGTTACGGTCTTTAAAAACTAAAAACTAGAGTCAATACTCTTTCGATCGAATGCTCTACAAACAAATAAAACTATTATGCATTCAACATATAAAGATTAAGAAATAAATTTTCTTCTACGATTTAAAGGATGGTATATAAAGAATTTTTTTTTAATCAGGTCATAGCATTATCATGCAAAAGTTTAAATTAAAATTTGACATTTATATTAGTTTGTCACATATTTGAAACTCAACCATTAGATGTTGGTATTTAAAAATGTCTGTCCTTTTTAAAGATAGAATTGTCCTTATTTTTTAAATGTACTAGTAAAGAGATTTATTTTAATTAAAAGTTATACAGCTTATATTAATCCCAAAAACAAAACTCTTGCCCCAAAAAACTCTTCTAAGTATTTCTATTTTTTAAGACCACCACCACCACCATCATTGGGGAGGTACACATATGATCATATATTCATCTGTGCACTTTTGTTCATCTGGATGGAGGGTGGTGGACTAATGTCGTAATAATGTTGTTTTAAATCCATTAATTACAACTTGCTCCTATTGGAATTACTATTGTCCCATGGGGAATGCAATAATTATCAGAATTATTCAAAGGGACATTATGTTAATCCTCTTGTAATAATTTATGAAAACATGATGCTCTTGTCCATGTACTACAATATTCAAAATTCTATGACTATGTTTTGAATTGTGTTCACATCCATGAGTAAGGGATGTGCAGTCCAACAATGAATCTCTTCCACTTGTAGACATAGTAAATGATGAGCCATGAGAAACCTACCTCCATGATTATGTTTAAATCTAACTTGCAATTGTGAGTTACATTAAGCGAATACCATATCACATTCTAATTCCAACTTTAAATTTTGTTTATATTTGTGTTTGCAAAATAATAAAGAAACAAGTATACAGTTTGAGTGCACCTAATGGTTAAGAGCAGTGTCTCTTTTGGTGTCTTTATTGAGTGTAAGAATGGACAAAATTTGGATGTAGAAGCTGAGGCACTATTGTTAATCTAAAATCTATTTATATTGATCATATGCATAAGGTTTTCTCTAGTAGGCATGTTTTGTTTGTAGGTCCTCTACTTCCCCCTTGTTGTTTTCGAGTTGAAGTAGAGAACAAATATGAAGTTGTGGTGGGAGGCCCGAACATCATGGATCAACTTCCTAAAACAAAGATATCCATATGGCATATATTATATCAAGGATTTCGCTGCAATTGTGTGGAACAGTTTTGATGTCGCAATCACATCACAAAAAGTGTCATTTAATTCCAGAGATTTTACTGCAAGGGGAAAATTTCATATGCTCAAATCAGTTTCTTATTGCCTTAGCATTATCCTAGCTTGCAATTCATTTTGTATGGAAAATAATTTCAAATTCAGTATAAGTGTGTTTATCATACAATCAAGAAAAATAAAGTGTTGTGAGAATGTCTACCGTGATTGAAATATGTCCAAATCCTCACTTGATCCTTTCTTGATATAAGGTGACTAGAAAAACATATTTAACAATTAACCATTTTAAACATTATAAAATCGTTCATGGTGCTTGGTTGCTAAAATTAAGAAGACAATTCATGTGAAGATCATGAAATTTTCCATGGATACTCAGAAGCAAGTTGTCCTTGTTGCGGTGAGAAGATCATTTTACAACATAGGGTGGTGGAAGTAGCAGTCCTTCTTTTGATGTATTTATTGAGTTTAAAAAGGGACAAAGTGTCTCAAGAGGTGCAAACCACTTTGTACTTCCAATTTTCATTATTTTGTTTTTTATTTTACAGGTGGACTTGATTGGACAATACTATGATGTAGGAGAGAACATTAAATTTGTGTTTCCAATGGCATTCACCACAACAATGCACTTGTTTTGTGTAAGGATTTACAAGGTAAGTTCATGAGATAGAACCCAAAAGAACACTGCTAACAAACATATCATAGATCAATACACCAATATTCTTGATGTGGTTAAAACCCTCAAAGAGGAAAACAATCCATGGCCTGAGCCAACATGACCACTTCAGGCAATTTATTAATAAAAGAAAGAAAATTTACATAAGATTCTATCATGAATAGCCATCGTACAAATGACCCTCCACGCTCTTTAAATAGAGATCATGGACAAATCAGATGTTAGGACACAGATCAATTGTTGTTAATACTAAGGAGAGAATAAACCATTGGATCACTTCATGTCTAGAACATACCGTGACCATAAGATTGTATGCTATAAATGTACTTAGTAAAGAAACACACTTTAACTAACTCTACACTAGAACAAGTTATACATAACTATTTCCTATGTGTTGGAATATCCTAACATCACCCCTTAAGAACAACTTGGGACAGGATTGAAGGATGTACAAATATGACATAATAAGAGAAGGAAGGATGCATTAGAACCTATCCCCCCTTAGTGACGACTTCCTCAACTCCAACCATAAATTGAAGTTTAGTAAACTTCACCTTTGTGAGAGCCTTTGTAAAGATATCCACAACTTGATTATCGATTCAACAATATTGCACTTCAAGAACATGGTCATGAATGAGATTTCTGATGAAGTGCATGTGTAGTTCAATCTGTTTTCTACATTGATGTTGGACTATATATTTGCATAGTTGAATGACACTTTGATTATCACACCAAAGTGTAGTTGTACACTGTTGCTGAAAGCCAAACTCTGATAGGATCTGATGAAGCCACATGGCTTCCTTGCTAGCTTCTACAAGACCATGAAACTTTGCTTCTGCTAAAGAAAGAGAAATGGCACTTTGTTTCTTGTAAGAACATGTAATAAGTCGAGAACCAAGAGTGAAGACATGATGTACAGTAGAATACTGATCATCAGAGTCATCAGCCCAATCTGAATTAGTGAAACCAACCAATAAAGTAGATGCTTCTATACTTTAATGAATCCCATACTAAATTGTACCTCGAACATAATGAAGTATTATTTTATCTTCTTTCAAATGAATTTCATGTGGGTTTTGCATAAACCAAGAAATAAGGCCAACATTAAAGGAAAGGTCGGGATGGGTACAGGTCAGATACAAAAGTTTTCCTACAAGTTGACGGTTTAAGGTAGCATCAACTTTAGGGGAAGTAGAAGTGATTGAAAATTTGGATCCACACTAAAATGGAGAGGGGGATGGCTTGTAGTCTTCCATGTGAAAGTGGTGTAGAAGATCGCAGGCATACTTGGACTAGGAATGGGAAATACCATCCTTGGATTGGAAGAATCGAAGACCAAGAAAATAATGCAAGTGTCATAATTCTGTCATTTCAAATTGCGTTTTAAGGATGGACTTCACATCTTTTGTAAGGTTGCGATCACTACCAGTAAGGATAAGATCATCAATGTAGAACAAGAATGATAAGGGACTTACCCACTTTCTTGGTGTAGACAGTATTGTGGAAATGACACCTAGAAAAGCTAGTATCTAAAAGAAAGCTATCCATTTTGGCACACCAAGTCCTAGGGGCTGACTTGAGACCATAATGGGATTTCTTAAGCCAACGTGCAAGGCTAGAGTCTATTTGTATAAAGTCAGGAGGTTGTTCCATATAGATTTCTTCATGCAAGTCCCGACCAAAAAAGGAAAATTTAACATCCATCTCGTGGAGTTCCCATTTCAAAGAGGTAGCAAGGGAAGGAACAAGGTGGATAGAGGTCATTTTGATAACAGGGGAGAAATTTTTGGTATAGCCAATGCCTTCAAATTGTGAAAAACCTTAGCAAAAATATGAGATTCATGTTTATCAACTTTTGGATCTGGCCCATACTTGGTTCTGTAAACCCATTTGCATATGACAAGTTTTCATCCCTTTGGAAGAGGAACAAGTTCCCATGTATCATTTTCCAATAATGAACAATATTCTTCATTCATAGCTATGTCCCAATCCAGATGGCCTGAAGCTTCTGCAAAGATTTCAAGATCATAATTCGATCAAGTTTGAGATAGTAAAGAAGAGGCTCTACCAAACTAAGAATGTGTATGTTGCTTATGTGTAGGATCACCTGCAAGAGCACCTGTTGCGTCTCAAGTATCATGAACCCATTTTGGAACATGAGGAGATGAAGGAGGATCCTGAGAAGGTGGGAGACGATTTTCATCCTCGATGTCATCATCTGAAAAAGAAATATTTTTAGAAGTAGAAGGGATAGAGAGAGGTGGCACATCCATCAAACTAGGATCGTAGGCCAATATATTTTCAGTGAACATTACATCTCTTCTGATGATAACATTTTTCAACTTAATTTGAATAAGTCGATATCCTTTGGCATCTTTAGAATATCCAACAAAAATACATTTTTCACCCTTAGGTTCTAAGGCTTTATGTTTGTCATCAGGAATATGGGCCCATGTTTCACTTGCAAAAACATGAATGTGACTTACATCTAGTTTAATTGAGGTTCATGCTTCTTTTGGAGTGATATTCCTTAAAACCTTACTTGGAGTGTGATTTATTATGTAATTTTCATAGTTAATTGCTTCTGCGTAGAAATTAAGACTAAGTCTTTTAGATTGAAGCATACAATTAGCCAATTCCTTTAAGGTTTGATTCTTCCTTTTAGCTACACCATTGTGTTGTGGAGTATATGGAACAATATGTTTCATTTGAATTCCATGCTCGGTGCAAAAGTTGATGAATTTGTTGTTAACATATTATTCGCCATTATTAGATCTTAGCTTAAGAATTTGAAGTCCAAATTATTTCTCAACAAAGGTCTTAAAGGCCGAGAACATGTTAAATACTTCACTCTTGAGTTTTAAGAAGTATACCCAAGTGTGTCTGGAGAAATGATCAATGAAAGTTAAGAAATACTTGTAGCCAGAGAATGAAACAACTGGAAGTGGACTACATAAATCACTATGCACAAGTTGTAAAGGGGTTGAGTTGTGCCAAGAGGCACGTTTTTGAAAACTATCATGATGATGTTTTCTAAGTACACATCTGGAAAAAACACCATCTCTACAAGATACCATGGGAATACCGTTGACCATATTTTATTTACATATATTTTGAAGGGAACGATAGTTTAAGTGACCAAGTCACTCATGCCAAGGTTTGCTCACTTCATCATTATGATCAACAAATACTGAGGGAAGAGTTGATGACCCAAAGTTCTTACACTTATAGAAACTTGTAGAATCATGACCAATGCCAGTAGCTAAAATCTATATATCATTTTGTGGGTCCATAATTACAACATCATGAGGTGAAAATTCAATGATTTTACCTTCACCTGAATGAGTTATTTGATATATAGGTAAAAGGTTGTAGGATAAGGTTGGAACACATAATACATCATTAAATTGACCATTTTTTAGATGAATAGTTCCAGCCCCTACAACACTAAGAGATCTATCATCATCGACATATATATTTTTGTTGTTACAATCTTATGGCTAAAATCTATTCAATGTTCAAACTTGTGTCAGGTACAGGATCCCAACACTAATCACAAATGATGGTAAAGGCCAAAAGAAATGGAAACATCTTGCACTCTTTATAAAATTGACAACCAACATCCTTGTTCAGATTTTGTTGCTAAAACAACTACATCACTTACAATGACATCCATTGTAGTTCACACATCTGATCCTTCATCTTCCAAATGACTTATTCATACTACCATGAGGGTAAGTACTAAAATGGTTAGCTCTTTTAATTTTATAGTGTAGGAATTCACTATAAATCCCCACAACTGACCTTGATTCCTTGGGATTATCGGGTATTTGATTGTGCTGATAAGCACAAAGGAGCTTATAGTGACCCACTTAGATCTAGAGACTGTCCATTCTATTGCTCATACTCTGAATATGAGGTACTTTTAAATATAATGTCAAATTTTGAGTTGATTCTTAGCCTACCACATGAGGTTGGAAGATTAATGACTCACTTTCTTCTGGGATCATCTCATAATGAACTACTCTGGGGAGATGCTTTGTTGTATAAGGAAATGCACAACACAACTTATCTAAGTTACATTCAATCAAAATGTCAGGAACTAGGAGCTCATGAATCAAACAATATATGTGTGTGGAAAAATAAACTTGTAGGTGCTCGAGTCCTCCTATAAAAGCTATAACAACATCTATATATTTTTTTTGGGTGGTGATTTAGTGATTGTTAGCAAATTCTTATATACTCAATGGGTTTCAATTTGATTTTGTACATACTCGGTTTGAATTTGTGCAGGATTTCTTCTTACAAAAAGTGAAGTCTCTTCATGACTACAAGGGACATGCTAACAATTATATCTGATCTCCTCTCCCTAGAGTATCTCAAATGCACCCAATCAAAACATCTTGGTGGGAGCTGTGGTGGGAGGCCCGGACAACATGGATCAATTTTCTGATGACCAAAATGATTATGAGCAAATTATACTATAGAGAGCTATCAACACTCTAAGAATCATGTGAGCCATTGATATTGGACATTTTATGATTGAATTCTACAAAACTTATTGCCATTTGATCTTCCAAAATGTGTAGAAAGTTTTGTAGGTTGGAACAATGCTACAAGTTATAATAACAAATATTTTGTTCTGCAAAAACCTTTCCACCTTGCATTCTTTTTGTGGCTATGGGTAAGAAATATGTTCTTCCAGTAAAGAATAAATTCTTTCATGTAGAATCATTGGGTTTACAGAACATTTTGGAGTCTTTTTTTTGTTGGCTATAAGTTGGTTGAATTGTATGAGATTTATATGCAATATTAATTCAATAATTAATAAAAAATATAGTCTTAGGAACCCTAAATCAACTTCAGTTTATACAACTTTATAATTTCATTTATGCTACATGTATGCATCTTATTTAGATTTTCCCATTCCCATGTCATGATTGTTACTCAATTTATGCCTTACAACATTTCTTTTGCAACATCTAGTGCAAATGCTAGTTATAATTCTATTTAAGACACGTCTGCACAGTAAAAAATGGCCGACAATTTCAGTGAGCTACATGATCTTCATACCTTTGTTATCCTATCAAAACATATTTAGCCTAATCTAGAAATATGATGGCCATTTGTTGTACACAACTATGTAATTTTGGTACCGAAAGGCTGATATATTTTCAAGCTGAATGGAACAATTTTGTTTTCTATTCATTCCATTCTGAGTTATATTCTCTTTCTGGTATCTTAATTAATACCTCCATGTGCAAGCTACAAGCTAATAAAAGGAGAAAACCGTGGCGAAATTCTGTCAGAGTAGAAGTTGTTCACGAGATTATGGAAAATACAGATTTGGAATTTTTCTATTTGAGAAATATTGATATTTTTAAAATGATTTGTACAATCTCAAACAATTCTATTTTACAAGTTCAATAATTAAAAATAATAGTTTCATCTCTCCATAGAAAAGCCTATGAAATTCCTAAGGAGAATACATCATGTTACTCATTTCGTAAGAAAATAATACTATTAAAAAATATACAGTATACACAAACTATGTATCATAAATGGTACATCATAAAATTTATTAGTAAATAATAGAAAATAATATAAATAAATTATATAGATAATTTATTTTACCCAAATCAATTTAAAAATAAATTTATCATTACTATTTTCACATAAAGAGCATTAATTTGATCACCGTTCTACCTTGATCATGTGAATCTTTTCAACACACAAATCTTATAGATTAAAATAAAAGATCCCAATACTATTGATTTCACTAATACCCAAACCACAACTCTTTTACAAAATCAACTTTATTTAACAATATATGTACACACACATTTACCAATGTGGTTGATATATGCTCATAGTTGTATATAATATACAAAATCAAGTTCATCCATATATATATCTATATACACACACACGCACACAAACCCTAGCTCAACCACATTTACCAATATGGTTCATATAAGCCAAGCGGCATATATAATATACATCTACAACCACATTTATCAATGTAGTTGATATACGCAATAGGCTTATATCCACCACCGACCACATAAATAAATATGAGTTTATTTTTTTAAAGGTTAACTATTTACTATTATTAATAATTATATAAATAATAATAGACATATTATTTTATATTTATATAATCATACTGATTATAGAAACATTATTTGTATATTAATATAATATTAGTTATTACATAAGCTTTTGTTAATATATTAATTCTTATAACAAAAACTGTAATATACTTCACTTATAACATAATAATAACATTTAGTTATTACTAACCATATGTATTTATGATCACCATTATAATATCATCAATAATTATTATATATTTATAAATATATAATTATCAATATATTTTATATAATTACTATGAGCATATTAATAATATTAGGATGATGAATTATAGTAAGTAGAAAAAATGATGAATTAGAAAGCTCTACTAGGGGTTGGAGACGAATGGTCCATGGCTTTGACTCATCTTATTGCATATTTCATCCCGGCTAAGCCCGAGGCGATTGAAAATTCCATAGAAATTGGAGGAAAGCTCGTGAAGGTGTTGAAGAGGAAGAAGGGGAAATCCCAAATTGAAAAATAGTTGATGCCTGACAAGGGTTCGGAAACCCCACCTGCACAGCCCCCTCATTTACAATGGACCTCTCAAGCTATCGTGGCTCTGAACGAGTACAGTGGTTCAGGCCCATATGCAATAGTGAAGTTCATGAATGAAAAGCATATATCTAAGGTCCAGCTCTGAAAGTTGACAAATACTAGCAAGCTAACCAAAGCAAAAGGCTTTAATAAGCTTGCTAAGAAAGAAAAGAAGCACGATACACCTAAGCCTAAGACATAAAAGAATCATGCAACCAAGAAGCCTAACTCACCTACTGCGAAGGCTTCCGCAGAGGCCGCTCCCAAGGCCTCTGAGCCTGAGGCACCGAAGAAGGTTGTGCCTACGGCCCTAAAGAAAGGTGTGGCTCCAAAGACTGTTGTGAAACATGCGGTTCTAAAGGCGGCAACTCTTGATGCTAACGAACCAACTATAGTCGCTAAGATTTCTTCTTCGAAGGACACGATGAAGTCTATCACCAGGATAGCCTATGGGGTCATAAAGAAAGCTAAGAAGGGGACTGGCCACAAAGAATAGTGTAATAGATTCCTGAAGGAGCCCATAGAGACTGTAATGAAATGTGGCACACCTAACATTGCATGGCCTTTCCACCTCCATATCGAATCAGAACCCTCACCATTGGTAAATTATTTTCAATTTCAAAGTTTTAGTAAAACCTCCATAGGGATGTGAGTATTAGTTTGGGTTCACACAATAGACTGTGTGTTGCATTTTAAGAATTTATCTTCCATCATTTTGGATATCTTTCTAGATTACAATATTTTGGGGGAAGACCACTCCAGGATGCCAGACCTCTCACAGACCACAATATTTTACCTGTGTCTAATATAATACTCAATGTGAGTCTAAGAGGTGGTGCAGCAGAGTACAACAAAACAAAGCATACAGGAGGAGGCTTTGGGAGCAGTTTAACCAAAAACACATAAACACATAAGAAACACAAAAATGGAGGAATTTCTTTCAAGAACATCCTCTAAGGAGAAAACACACCTTCAATGACAACAAATAAAGCTAAAACCTAATCCAGTCCAAATTTTGTTCAGAAATTGAATCATATCCCAAAATTAAACATAGATATACTAGAAACATGTGAGCATTGTAATAGTTTTGGAAAAAAAGCTATTATTTGTCGATTCAACTGTTGTTGGACAAAAACCACTAAGCTCTTTCATTGGACTTTCGCAAATTGGATGACTCACTATGATATTCACCTCCATTCCAAGGGGTTCTTTATTGTGAATTTCCCTTCAATAGAGGCTAGAGACATTATACTACAGGAAGGACCATGGTTCTATGGATCCATGGGTATCTTCATCACACCATTGTTTCTAGAATTTTATGCAAATACTATGGTTGTGTCCAGGCTGCCAGTTTGGGTTCGTTTGCACATTCTCCCATTATATCTTAGAACCTACAAGTCCATTATATATTAACTATATAGACGTTATATATAAACTAGCCCAACCCACCTTCTCAAGCACCCACTAGAGAATATATATATTATATATATATATATTATTATTAATATATATATATATATATATATATATATATATATATATATCTTCTAATAATTAATATATAATAATATTTACAAATTTTGTTCAATATTAATAGCTATAATTTTCCGCTAGAATCAATATTTAACTCAAGTGATTAATAAATCCAGGGATTATTAAATATTAAACCAAAGGGATTATAAACTAAGGGTCTAATATTATGACCTAATGATTGACATCCAAATATCATATGAAGTGAGATGGGATAATATTCTAGGAATTAAGGATTTAAAACACAAAAGATTAATATACCATGGGATTTTTACTATATACTGAATTGATTATAAACACAAGGATAATTATTATCCCTAAAAGATAAAACCCTAAAGATTAAAATTATTAATTATTACTATGATGATTATATTATTATTAATTAATATTACTATGATTAGTAATTAATATTAATTTAATTAATATCATTAAAGTGAATAATATAATTTTGAATAGTAATATAATACTATAATTAATAATAAATTTTATAGTTATTAATATTTAATAAATAGTATATAAGTATAATTATTAATTAACAAATATTAATAATAATTAATACATTCACTCAACTAAATATTAGTAATGATGATGATGATGATGATTAACGTTCACTAAGACCAATGTGTTCTATCGGACATCAAGAAAAGAGAGTCTAATTGTCATTCTTCAAAATCTTGTTTTTGTGATCAAAGAGTATGGAAAGAAGTGTTCGAACATTTCTACAGTTGGGTTAGCTTACTAAGTCAAGAATATTAGAGGTGTGACTGATGGTAAGGATTTGAGAGTGGATTTGGGCAAGAGTGAGGCAGTCTAAAAGGAATTTATTTTCATCTTCCACCTTCCTAGTATCACAAATTTGACAGATTCTATGATACTAGGATATCTTGGGTGTAGACCACCACCCTGTCTCTTTGAATCTCATGAGAGTTAGCTATGATCCTGGAGATGTTCATTTTATTCTTAGTGCTAGTCAACATAGAGAGATAATTTTGGTTATTAAGGGTGGGGTTCATCAACTGCTTATAGTACCATAGCTTCATTTTACCCTCCATCTCCTTAGCATCATACATCATGTCCTTAAAACTAGAGGTAATAATATCTTTGATATTGTCCTTTCTTCCTATAATGATCTCCTCCTTACTCCCCAAAAGTTTGAGCCAAGGCTTAGCATCCTGATGCCACTCATGCTTAAGGCGTAGTTGGGAGTTTTGACCAAGGTTAGAAGAAATTTTTGGGAGGATCTTGGATTTCATATTGTGAAGTGTCTACTTTTCCATCATATATCTAAATATGGCTGCACTTTAAATGGGAGAAATGCCAAATTCGATCAAGAGGATATGATAGGGAGTATTTCCCTTAGTCTTGAGGTTATAGGATATGAATTTCTTTCAGATCATCTCAATATTTCTCCATGAATCCCTAGATATATTGCACCCCCAAAATCCACATCCACACAAGATAACACAGGTGATGAGATCCTCAAAGAGGAAACTTTTTTTTACTCTAAATGTAAAAATAGGTTGACTTACAATTGTTTTCAAGCTTATAATAACCTTTTGAACCGCCAATAAATATTTTCTTGATTCTATAATTCTAGTTGAGCTAACGAGGAAAGTCAAAACCCAAATATTTATAAGAAGAAACCTACCCAAGACAATGGTTATCGTAGAGAAAACTACCATGGGTGATATTTTTGGATTTAATGATCATGAATTTAGCCTTGTCGGTATTAACTATCATACCCATCTTGGAGTAGTAAACAGGAAGAGTCTTAAGGTGTTTGTCTAGGTCATCATGGCTACTTGCAATAAGAATGATATCATCAACATAAAGGAGAATATTAATGATAATACCAGTGATTAATAAACTCAAGTGATTAATAAATCCAAGGGATTATTAATATTATAAACCAAAGGGACTAATAAACCTAAGGGTCTAATATTATAAACCTAAATGATTGACAATCACAAATAATCAATATTGAAGTGAGATGGGATTAATAATCCTAGGAATTAAGATTTTAAACACAAAAGATTAATATACCCATGGGATTTTTACTATTATTAACTGAATTGATTAGTAAACACAAGGGATAAATATTATAAACCTAAAAGATCAACAAACCCATAAGATTAAAATTAATTAATTATTACTATGATGATTATTTATTATTAATTAATATTACTATGATTAGTAATTATATATTATTTAAATTTAATATCATTAAAAGTGATATAATATAATTTTGATAGTAATATAATACTATTAATTAATATATAATTATTAATAGTTACTTAATAATTTAATAAATAGTAATATATAGTATACATTATTAATTAACAAATATTAATAATAATTAATACATTCACTCAACTAAATATTAGTAATGATGATGATGATGATGATTAACGTTCACTAAGACCAATGTGTTCTATCGGACATCAAGAAAAGAGAGTCTAATTGTCATTCTTCAAAATCTTGTTTTTGTGATCAAAGAGTATGGAAAGAAGTGTTCGAACATTTCTACAGTTGGGTTAGCTTACTAAGTCAAGAATATTAGAGGTGTGACTGATGGTAAGGATTTGAGAGTGGATTTGGGCAAGAGTGAGGCAGTCTAAAAGGAATTTATTTTCATCTTCCACCTTCCTAGTATCACAAATTTGACAGATTCTATGATACTAGGATATCTTGGGTGTAGACCACCACCCTGTCTCTTTGAATCTCATGAGAGTTAGCTATGATCCTGGAGATGTTCATTTTATTCTTAGTGCTAGTCAACATAGAGAGATAATTTTGGTTATTAAGGGTGGGGTTCATCAACTGCTTATAGTACCATAGCTTCATTTTACCCTCCATCTCCTTAGCATCATACATCATGTCCTTAAAACTAGAGGTAATAATATCTTTGATATTGTCCTTTCTTCCTATAATGATCTCCTCCTTACTCCCCAAAAGTTTGAGCCAAGACTTAGCATCCTGATGCCACTCATGCTTAAGGCGTAGTTGGGAGTTTTGACCAAGGTTAGAAGAAATTTTTGGGAGGATCTTGGATTTCATATTGTGAAGTGTCTACTTTTCCATCATATATCTAAATATGGCTGCACTTTAAATGGGAGAAATGCCAAATTCGATCAAGAGGATATGATAGGGAGTATTTCCCTTAGTCTTGAGGTTATAGGATATGAATTTCTTTCAGATCATCTCAATATTTCTCCATGAATCCCTAGATATATTGCACCCCCAAAATCCACATCCACACAAGATAACACAGGTGATGAGATCCTCAAAGAGGAAACTTTTTTTTACTCTAAATGTAAAAATAGGTTGACTTACAATTGTTTTCAAGCTTATAATAACCTTTTGAACCGCCAATAAATATTTTCTTGATTCTATAATTCTAGTTGAGCTGACGAGGAAAGTCAAAACCCAAATATTTATAAGAAGAAACCTACCCAAGACAATGGTTATCGTAGAGAAAACTACCATGGGTGATATTTTTGGATTTAATGATCATGAATTTAGCCTTGTCGGTATTAACTATCATACCCATCTTGGAGTAGTAAACAGGAAGAGTCTTAAGGTGTTTGTCTAGGTCATCATGGCTACTTGCAATAAGAATGATATCATCAACATAAAGGAGAATATTAATGATAATACCAGTGAGCTTGGTGCCTTTGCAACCCCCAATTTGCAAACACTCCTCTAACTCATCGATGTCGATACAAAAAACGGTAGGGGAAAGGGGACAACCTTCCTTAACCATGACATTACATTTAATATCTTTAGACCACCCATCGTTGGTCTTAATCCTAGCAATGATAGCCATGTAGAGGCAGAGCATAACAATCTTCAGTTCAGGAGGAACCATGATCTCTTCAAGCCTCTCCGAGAACTTATCTTAGGGGATAGTGTCGAAATATCTTATAAAGTCCACAAAAAAATAAAGAGATCAGTTCTACTATTCTGACATTCCTTTGTGATGATCCTAAGGGTGACAAGGTGGTCTATGTTTTAGTGATGACTCCTAAAACTAGATTTCCCTTTAGCTCTTCTACCCTAGTTCTCAAGCTAAAGGATAACATTTTTTTCCAGAATGAGCCCATAAATCTTGGCTAGGATGTGGTTAATCATAATGGTCCTATAGTTAGAGGGAATACTTTTTGCCCCATTTTTAAAGATAGGCACAATAAGGCTTTGCATCCAAAGCTTAGGGAATCAATGCTTTATAGAAAAATTGAGAAGCTTGTCGAGATGAGGAATGAGGATAGATTTTCCATTTTTCAAGATATCAGCTTGGTAGCCTTCAATATCTTTGGCTTTCCCATTAGCAAGCTTATTAATCCCACAGTCAATGTCCTGTAGAGAAAAAATATCATCCTTAATAGGATTTTTTCAGATGGTTCCCATGGTCTCCAGATGATCCGAGTTGACTCAAGTCCTAGATTTAACCAAGATCTTTTGCTTTGGTGATGTGATTAGAATTGAATTTAAATAGAATAAAAGAACATATATGCATGTTGTAAAGAATAAGAGACATGACAAGATTTAGAAACATAAAACATAAGACATTGATAACGTAGTTCGTCCAAGAGGGACTACGTCTCTGAGCCTCAGTGTCATGATGGTGTAGGCTGCTGCATTAAGTTCTCGAAAGAGTGATGATGTACATGCATGCATTTTCTCTATCATACAAGGAATATGCACTCATGCAGGAGTGGCTCCAAGAGATGTTTCACTGGAGGAATGCTCATTCAAAAAAGGACTCCTATCAGCATGACCTAATTTCACGTATGTTAATAATGAGCATCCCACCAACATGGCATCAAAGGGATCTCAATTCAAACATACATGACGACACATAAGTATCCCGTCAACATGGCGACAAAGCAATCTCAATCAAAACATGACAATCAGTACATCTCACATAAAGAACAAAACAAGATCCCACATCAAACATCAAACATGGATCTATACAGCATAGTGCCTCTCAAGCAAAGAGACAAATAAGTACATGATCACAGTGCATATACCACACGTCAAGGAGTTATCAGAATAAGAGGATGATAAAGTGTTGGATCTAGTTGTACCATCAATCTCGTGGCGTCGAATATCATGGAAATGATTGCTTGCATATTGAATGTTGACCCTTCCACTCCATTTTGAAAATTGGTTGAGAAATAGAATGATCAAATGGAAAATTTGATTGCACAATAAGAGTCATAGCGTCAAATGGTGTAAAATCGACTGTCAAATTTCTGAATTCTGACAAAGTGAAAATCTCGGGCTACACAAAACTTTTAGATTCCCCATAAATTCCTCAATGATTCTTGGAATCTAAAATGTTCCCTCCTAAGGTTCATCTAAATATCTATTGCTCAGAGGAAAATTTTGTCTGCGCCATTAGGTTCCTTGTGAAATTCTTAGAAGAATGAGTATGAAGTTGCCTGTGTTTTTTACTCTGGCAAATTTCAGCCTCCAAGGAATCTAGTAGATTCCCTCAAGGTTTTTGAACATTCTTCTCTCCTAGAATTTGTAAATATGTTGCTCAAAAGGTGAATCCAACCTCGCCATTGCATTCCCTCTAAAAATATGAGAAAAATGATTCTAAATTTGGTTACAATTCGATAAAATGTTTTTTTACCACACAGGGAATCCTTTAGATTCCTCTTTACATCAGGGTATATTGTTTCTCAAAATGCATGTCAATATTCCACCTGGGTGCTATTCTGTTGCACAAAACTTTGTTTTTGTTCTCCATTCTGTTGTCTCCCTCTCTGTTCTGTTGTTCTCGATTCTCCCGCGTGCGAATGACCGATGAAGGATTAAATATATTTTTCAGGTAGAGTTTACAACACAAGAAGGTTTGGCTGGTTGGTTAGGGTCGATAGTTTGAGGCAGGGAGGTTAGGGGATCAAATCCTGACCTCTCCCAAAATACACCAAAACGTTTTACCATGATTTAAAATTTGGTAACGGTTATTGTTTTGGGCGTAGTAATAACAAATGTTTTTATTTAAACATGGAGCAGAGTTTGGTACATTGGTTGGCCTCCCCGTGGAGTGGGCTAGCCACGTGGCCAGGTGGGTTCGATTCCCGTTGGACCATAATTATTTACGGTACATTGTTATGGGAAAATTTAGTGTTTTTTCGAACAACTAACCTTAGACATAGTAGCAACTCTAGAACAACAATTAAAGTAATTCTGTTGCCTTTCTTATAGCTAACAGACAAAAGAAAGAGGAGCAAAAGTACCAACGTAGATCTATTGCTCGATCCCTCTTCCCTTTGACTGCTTTCACCACTCCCTTCCATACTTAACTCGCTTGAAAGGTTATTGCACCAAAGCCGAGACAAAAAACCATCAAAGCATACATATCGATCTATTAACTAAACACATTATAGAATTGAAAATACAATGTACATTTCATAACACATGAATGGAAAAAGCAACAAACTCTTTATTGATAGAAACGAAGATTACAACCCATGTAGATGCATGTCTGATTCAATGTCATCCTTCGAGCTTCAAACCCTTCTCTCCTCATGGAAACAACAATTTGACATGATAACATTACACTCTCTACTAATCTCATCCAAGAAGCATTTCCTTAGCTCAAGAAGTTCCAACCTAGACTAGCCAATGAGAGCTTGGTCCTTTTATAGCTGAAAAGAGGAGGTTTGGCCATTAATGGCACTCATGATTGCCATATTTGGGAAGTGGTTCCATGGAGCAAGGGATAATGGATTAAGGTTCATTCATCTCCTTCCTCATCCAAAAACAAGCCCAATCTCTCTAGAAACATCTAGAAGCATCCATTCGATGAGGAATCCAATGGATTCATTTGAAAAATTCATTGGATCTCACCGATCGTAGGTGATACAAAGGCCAGGTGCTATGCATAGCACGCTAATAGTGTAGTGCCTGCCATTCATTTCAAGCTAGATAGAAGGCTACCTGTGATGGTCTCTTTAGGGACATTTTTTGGATAAATGGTGTCATGAAACTCTTGGGTAGCAAGCATGATATAGGTTAACTTCATTAGGGAATGATAACAACTGAATTAGGGATTTATGGACGCTAATATCACTGATCCGTAAGTTGGGGTTGATGTGCCCAAATTTTCCTATAATAGATGCCCCCTAAAGCATGAAGTTGAAAATAACCATTTCGAGTGAGGTTCTTTACCACTTTGGAGAGAAGGTTTCGAAACGGAAGGTGGCCTGCATTAGTTACAATACAAATATCATAATACTTTCATATTTTCTCATAGTTAGCTGAGGGAAGGCATACCCTTGCTCAACTTTATAAAATTTCATTACATGTACAAATATAGTTGTCTAGGAATGTAAACCAATGAATGGATGACCCTGAATGTAAGGCCATTGTACATTTGATATAGTACTCCTAAATATATATCACAGTCCGGATGGATGAAATTAGATCTAGGGTCTTCAATCTCGTCCAATCTTCACTCAACTGCAAGTTCAACCATGTGAGTGAATGATTTGAATTCGAACATGAAGAGACATCATTGATTACCAACCAATGATGTAAACCATTAACAAATGCGAGAGGTATCGCTGATAATGATAATGACCCTCAAGGTACTACAGTACATTTCATAAGGTGTGAATAAATGATTTGATGTCGAACACCATATGAAATCTTTCGGTCGAAGGCTATTGATGTCAACCTATCGCCGGAAGTGAGAAACCTGCCATTGATGTATGCAAGCCTAAAGTTACTTAAGGGGTGTTTCTAAGTCAATTTCTTGGATGATGTGTTGATGTTAACAAGAAGCAAATTGTCGCAGATGGGCCTTGATATATCCCACATCAATGATACGAAATGAGGTAAATGATTTTGGAGATGAAACATTGACTGAGGACACAAGGTTCAGGAATGGTGAGCATGAAAATGAAGGTTTACTATATTGTAAAGGATGAAGTTTTGAACTGAATGACTTCTCTTGAACATATTGGCGACATTGAGGTGAATTGGTAGCATTGACCCAAAACAAAGTGATGGATGGTATGATAGACCAATGGTGTGATAACCATCAAGCTGAATGACCCAACCCACATAGTCACGGTGATGTGGTGGAAGTGTCATGTTCAAGAGTGACCTACTATCATAAAGTGTTCCCAGCTTTTTCCATTTTCCCCAGTCATTCCTAACCAGTACCTATTTATTTTTTATCAAGCTTGAGGAGGATAACGTATTCTTGTTGTATAATTCCACCCTTCAGGTGAATCCATCACTATTTGATGTTTTAACAAGTATAGCGAAGGTGAAACTCGGTCTTGTCTAGATGGACAAGTTTGTCGCCATTTATTGCTTTTAACAAGTTTAACGACAAAGACAACTCAGTCTTTTTCATGTTTAGAGAGTCTGAAAAGGGACTAAAAGAGAACTCAAAATGTTTCGTTTCATACATTTGTCTCTCAAGCTCGAAAAGGCATAAAAAAATACAAGAGAGAACCTATTGATCATGTTTGACCAACGAGTACCTTTTTTGTAGTTAATCTATCTCAACCTGAAAAAGGGGTAAAACCATACTGAGTATATTGACTTTGATCCATTAACGAGCTAGAAGTGACAAGGGCTCAACAATCATTTCATGTTTAGAGAGTATAAAAAGATCTTAAAGAGGACTCCAAGGGGGTTACTTTTTCATTTTTAACAAAGCTCGAAAAAGCGATAAAAGTTTGCTTGGTGGTCAAAGATGTTCAATTTATAGGTAAGCTCATCATAACTGCTTGCCAGTTGTTAATCCTTCTTAGGGTACCATCAAAATATTAAACAATAAATGTTCATGGATTAAATAAATATAAAACCAATGTTTATTCGACTAAAGTGCGAGAAATAAACATAAATACCAGTTCTTACCATTCATTTTCACCATCTATTTTTACCTTTTGATTTCTCGAGTAGTTTTCACTAAAGAGCACCAGTTGATTACAAAGGATTGAAGGGATCATTCCTTGTGTAGTTTAGATCATGTAGGATCTAATTATGTTCTCTTTTTATTTCATTTATCTCCTATTTTAGTCAATAACATTCTAGGGTTTTGAGGCCGTTAGGGTTTCTATTTCAAAATCAGGAATTTAAAATGGTAATCATATGGAAAGAATGAGAGAATGAAGAGCAAGATGTCATAGCCTTTAGTAATCCAAAAATATTAAATCCTTTAAGAGATTGCGGTTTACTCAAGTATTTTAAGCTATCCAACCTACGACAGCAGATGGATCTTCTATGATTTCTTGTTTAATCATGGCATTCGACTGATCAGAATTTTCACATTCAGGGAAAAGAAATCCCTACTTCCTAACTGGATTGTTAAGGCGAGGTGCCCCCATTTCACTAACAGTTCTTGCCCCTGGAGGCAGACCAGTGAAAGATTATGTACGACGGTTCTTAAGATTAGGATCTCAGCTTAGAAAATACTGGAATATACTTATCAAGGATGTTATTTATTTACCCCTAAGGACGATTCTTTTTACCATTTCCAAATTGGCTAGCAGTTTCACGCTTCATTTGGCCATGAAGTCATACATGTAGTATGCTTTAGAATGTTTAGAGCCAAAAATATTTAACTGGTGTGAGGTCGTCCTTTCATCTGTGAAAGAACAATTGACCAAGGTGAAAGAAGGAAATCTCATAAATTTTAGCTATGGATCAATCGTGATCTCCTTTTCCTTGTAGAGAATACCTCTCTTACAGCCACAACTCATTGCACTGGATGTATCTGGACCAAGAGACCCACGGTTGTAGAGGTGGATAGATCTAATGGCTAGGCATGGTGCCCACTCTAGGATTGTATTTACCTCTACATTCTTTGAATGCCTCAATCGACAGGAGATGACCTTTGCATAATATCCATATTTAGGAATGGATTTCCATGGCGATCTAGATTTACCACTACTAGCTGAGGCAATGTTGAGTGCTATGGGTAAATTGTTTGACCAAGTGTTTTTAATTTTTTAAAGCTTTTTCACTTTTTGTGTTTTTGATTAACTCCAAGACTAAAGAAAATCTATTTTTAATGTATACAGATATTTGACATGTTCAACCCATGGGAAACCAACAAGATGTAGTTGAACCAGCATAGAGACCTATAGGAAGAGCGATTCTTCTAGATTTGGACCTAGTTGACACTCTGGCTGAATTGCAAAAACAGATAGAGGGTTTAACCTTAGGTATCCTGGATGTCTGGATCAAGAAGTTACCTATGAAATTGCAACGCCACACTGTCAGAGTTCTGAGTCATTGGATGAGACTTATGTGCATGATAGCACAAATTGTTACCTCCTATTACGAGCACCACTAGCTTACTAAGATCATTTATGCATACATTCGGTTTTTGGTTTAGATGACCAATTTTTGTCTTGGACACAAAACGTTTGTAAGAAAATTTTACAATTATCTTTCAGGGTTTTGTTATGGTTGAGTGATGTAATCCTATTCAATTAATGATGTTAATTGAAAATCTTTACTTTATATATGTTGCAAATGTCTATTTAACACATAATTTGCTAAAGAGTCGGTTAATTGTTTAGACTTCTGGAAATATGTCGATATTGAATAAACTCAAAATACCTTTCCAAAATACAAACTCTAAGAAACATACGATGAATTACTGTGTTTCAGACAGTGTAAATGTCAGTAACTTGTAGCACAAAGAGCTATGAGCACAACCTAATGATAATTTGGTGAATGGGAAGTGAAATGCCATCAGAGAGAGGTTCAATCAACGTGCTAAAATTAGCGATATTGTTTGTTGACCGACCGATACAAATCCCTCTAAAACTCATTAACTCGCTGTTCAGAGTGAAAATGGCCCTTGCCATAGAAGATAGGTTCTGCATACTACGATTAGCACCATCAGTGTAACCAACCCATGGTTCTGAAAAGTTCGACATCTGCAATAAATGTGAGGTGGATTACTTAACCAAATAAAAACCCTTAAAGAAACACACTCACACATGAAATCCAAGCATATATACATGAGTTTTACCATACTCAATTAACCATAGTAAAATTTTAAATACAACTCATTTCTGGGCTTAGACAATGGAATTTCGACATAATCTACTAACTCATACGCACCTTTCGCCAAAACGCGCTCAACAATATAAGGGCCCATCCAAAGTGGTTCGAATTTTCCTACACCAAGTTTATTCGACTTCTCATCATACAACAAGACTAGGTCACCTTCTGAGAAGACTTGAGGCTTGACATTTTGATCATATTGCACCTTTACCTATTTATTGTGTGCTTCGTTAGCTAATGCAGCATCATGATGGGTTTCTTCCAGATGGATTAATTCCAAGAAATTTTCTTCTTCCTCAAAAGTGTCAGGTAGCAGGTAAATTGCGAGTTTGAGTGATGAAATTTCACATTGAATTAGCAAGACTGCTTCCAAACCATACACCAACTGAAAATGTGTGAATCCAGTAGCATTTTTCGCCAAGGTTTGATATGCCCACAAGGCCAAGTACAATATTAGTTGCGAATTTATTTTTTTAACTCCAATCATTCAATGTAACATACACATCAGGACCTTGTTGATAGCCTTAACATGTCCATTAGCTTGTGGATAATATGGAGTAGAACTATCATGTGAAAGTAATAATTTGGCAGCTAACTCAACCATCATGTGACTGTGAAAATGTGATCCATGATCTATAACTATGGCCTGTGGTACACCAAACCTGGAAACCACATGGTTAAAGAAAAATAATGTAGCCATTTCACCACTTTTGTTTAATTTAGGCATCGCCTTGACCCATTTGGTAAAATAGTCAATGACGACTATAATATATCCATGCCCCCCGGTCGAGGTGGGGTCACATGTCATGAAATCTATGCCCCATTTTCTGAATGGTCCAACAACAACTACTAGATGCAAAGGTACAGGTGGTAATCGAGTTTTCTAGTGTAAGATTTGACATGCATAACAACTTCTAATAGCAAGTATGTAATCTCTGAATATTATTGGCCAAAAGTATCCAGACAGATGTCCACCACAAGCACCTGAATGACAATCATTCAAAGCTTTCTCGGCCTCCTCACGAGTGAGATACCTACATAAAATTGTACCAATACCATGGCGATAAAGCGTATCACTGGCAATTAGATAATTTTTGGCTTGGTATTTGAAATGTCGCTATTTAGAGTGAGAGGTATTGGGTCTAAAAGCTTGGGTGTGGAGATAGACTAGTATATCTCCATACCACAAATCACTTGACAAAATGAGAAACAGAGGCTCATCTGTGATTGATGTTTCTAATGTTAAATCATTGGAGGATGAGGGAAGGTCACAAAGTAGTTCGGAAAATATGAGAGATTTCTTTGACTTAGACTTAACGAATTCCAAATCAAATTCTCGCAATATAACTATCCACTTCAAGTGTTTCCCCCCAGCAATTGATGTGAAAAAATGTATGTCATAGGGTTGCAATCGGCGATTATTGTAGTTTTACACAGGAGAATATAGTGACGAAATCTTTGTATAGCTTGAACGGCTGCCAATTCTAAAATTTCAACATATCAATATTTTCTTTCAGTATCATTGAGATTACGACTCAAACAATATACAGGATGTTCTATTCCATCTATTTCTTGGACTAAAACCATTCCAATGGTTGTATCTGCAGTGGCGAGATACAGGTAATAGTCTTGTTGATAGTTTCGGGCATACATTAATGATGCTCTAATTAGGGAATATTTAAGAGCATTAAAGGAAACTTTCACAGCTTGATCTCAATGGAAGGGTACCTCTTTCTTCAATAGACATGTAAAACCTTTATCCAATTCTGTACAGTTTGGAATGAACCTCCTCAGAAAGTTTTCCTTCCCTTGAAGTTTTTGTAACTCTAATAAATTCGAAGGTGGAGGAAAGTCAAGTATTTATTGAACCTTAGATGGATCGAGTCAAATTATGTCTTTTGAGACCATGAATCCAAGCAATTGACCTAAGCCAACACAAAAGACACACTTGTGTAGATTGAGTCTTATTTTGTAGTGTCAACACCATAAAACTATTACTCTAAGATGTTGCGGGTTATCAGTCCTTTTTCGTGAATGAGCAAGAAAATCATCAAGATATGGTTGAACAATGTTATTAATGTCATGGAAGGCATAATTCATTACCCTCTTAAATGTATCCCCTATATTCTTCCAACAAAAGGGTAATTTTCTATACGCGAATGTGCCCAGGGACAGATAAATGTAGTTTTTGACTAATCCTTTGGGTGGATATTGATTTATTGTAACTGGAAAATCCATCCATGGATGAAAAGATTTCACACCCAACACATTCGTCAATAATCTGGTTGATGAAAGGTGTAGGATAATTGTCTTTTGGACATGCTTTATTTATATCTCAGTAATTAACACGCAATCGGTTGTTCCTTGTTTTTTCATCACGGGAGCGTATTTAATACCCAATCAATAAGAGGTACAAGGTAAATGAAGCTAGCATGCAAAATTTTTTCAACTTCTATTTTAATGGTAGTAGCTTTCTTTGGATGTACAGGTCAGAGCCATTTTCGTACTAATTTGACATCAGGGTACATTTTGATTTGATGCTCAACAATGCTTGAATAAATGCCTAGCATCTCCTTGTAAGACCATGAAAATACATCTCTAAATTCATGAAATGGAGCACGGTAAATATCGAGTTCTGAACGAGAACAAGATTTTCCAACATGAATGCTTTTTACAACCTTGGGCTTGGTCTAAATGTATATAGAAATGGTTTCTTCTGTGTTAGACAAATTATGCTCAGAATCTACTAAATTTATTCTAACAAAATTCAAAAAGAAATCTACAATTGAAGGGTGTACTATTTCATTTGAATAATCCTCATTGGAATCTGGAGGAAGGGAATGATGATGATAATCTTCCCAAGGTTCTTCTCCTATCATGATGGATTGGATGATTTCCTCGTCTGTATAACATATACAAGAAGAACAATCAGAAGAAGTACAATATTCAAGTGAACTATCTACCCATACAATTGGTGATTATGGATCTAGAAATGTCGCACAAGCAGGAAAAATTGATTGCTATGTGAGTTCGATAGGACTTAGTGGCATAACCTCAATAAAACTCTATTCTTTTTTACTGTTAGTGATCCTCTTTAAATCATATGAAGTAGGGGATAAAATATAACATGTCTCCACTCTCGCAACTTCCGATGTTCCAGATGGTGGAGGAAGTGTGAAAGTACCCATTAATGAGGTATCTTTAAAAGGACCTACACCAATAGATTGAAGTGAAAGCGAGGGTTCACTAACAAATAGAATGGTTCTGATAACTTGACAACTAGAGGAAAAAAATGAGGTTTGGTCGATAGCTGTTATTCCACCTTTGTCAAGAAATGCAATTGTATGAAATTATGTGGAAACAATAGTAGCCATAGCATAAACCCATGGTCATCCAAGTAAAATTTTGTAATTAAGGGGTCCATCAACCACCTCAATCTCAACAGTTACCATTTTCCCCCCTAGTTTTACTTGCAAATTATTCAAAATCCCACATGAAATATAAGTTCTTCCATCAAAAGCCTTCAATGTGGTTGGTGATCTCGACAACATTATCCCAGTGTTTTCCAGTAGCTCATTGACATAATATAGGTAGAAGCTCCCTCATCTACGATGGTCCGATGAATATTTTTGTTGACAGATTTAACCTAAATTAGAAAAGATAATTGAGCTGGTAATTACAATGTATATCCTGAGTGGTTAAAAACCACAAGATTAGAATCCACTGGATCTACTCCACCTATTGTGGATAGTAAAGCCTGCTTCTGGGAGGGGAAATTTTGTAATACCTCAAGCACCAAAATAGTAGAAGGAGACTGAGCGAGATCTTCTACTATGTTCTAATTTTGAGTAGCTCAAGCTCAATGGTTAAATGTTGATTTATGTACAACTCCCTTAGGTGGCTTTATTGTTAACTCTGGTGCAGTAGGTAGTGGAATATTTACTTATGTGATCGTAGTCGAAGAACCAGGTTGATGAGTCACCTGATTATTAGATGACGATGAAGAATTACCATAATCTTTACTACGTGTCTAAACCAAAACTTCATCATTAGGTTTTGTGATGGCTAAAATTAATACATGGGATGTGGAAACACTTTTAGTTGCACCCATATTGAAATCCGGTTTCGGAAACAGATTTCTCAATACGACAGATGTGGTGGAGGTTTTTAACAATTTAGAAACTTCTAAGTGGTGAGGAAAATATCTTGTAAAATGATCATTATCACATATTAGACATGGAAAAAGAGGTTTCTTTCCTGAAGTAGAGGAATCAGATGATTTCTCTTGAGGAGGGTTTTCATTCTTCTTTTACTTTCCCCTTTTTCTTGCTTCTTGGTTTCTTTGGCTTCTTACCTTTGTTAGATGACACTGCATTAATCTTGGAAGTAGGAACCTTGGGTGAATTTATAGCTTGATCCTTGGCAAGTGATTGACCAGATGGTTTACTTGTCGTTTGTGTGCTCAAGGAACCGATCACACTGTCTCCGGCATGAGAGTCCCTATTCGATGGTGGAGGTGGAATGGATTGATTAAGGCGCAGTGCATGTGGAATTTTGTCATAGAGTGTGCCAAATTGTGTATAAATCAAATCCAAATATTGGGCACGAGCAATCACTTACTCTTTTGTAACAACTCCACCTTTAGCCACATCCTCAGTGATAGATGGAAATAAGGACTTAATGAACCACTTAGCTAAAAGCTGATTGGGAAAATAGGTTTTAACCATGCGATGACGAAGATGCCACACATGAATATGATCAGATATATGAGTAGAAGTCGTTTGTTTAAAATTGGTCAAAATTTCCATTGCAGTTTCATATCCGATGGGTAACTGGGAGTGGGTCAAAAAAGTAGTGACTAAATGGGTGAAATTATTAAAAGAATCTCTCGGCAATTCGATATACCACTTGGTAGATGAACCAATTAGCGTTCTTTGGAAAAGATGGATTCTTACCAAATAATCATTCAAGGAGTTTGAAGAACAGCATAAATGATAAGTCATAGCGTGATTTGATTGATATTCTCTAGGATTTTCACTAAACTTTTGAATGTCAAAAGGAAACTTATGAGGAATCACTGACCACAATGGTGAATACAAAATTGGATCATTTGTAAGCCCGTTTAAATCTCATACTTCTAGTGTTGCCACAAAAGGCAACTGCCAATTCAAATCAGGTTGGGCATATCCGAGATAAGATGGAATTGCCTATGCCATGGGCCTTTTCATACCTGCATAAGGTGGATATCCTTGATAAGGTGGTGGGACATATCCGGTATATGGATTGAAACCAGGTTGACCTTGTGTTTGTTCATAACCAGTTTGGGCTTGATACGCAGGACCCTGATATGCTTGATATTGTCCTTGCACAGGTTGAGCTTAAAAAGTAGGCCCATATTGAGGTTGGACATTTTGAAATGGAGGTTGTGGATACTACAGCTGCCAAGATTGTTGGGGTATCAGTTGTGAAGTTTGATATTGCCCCCCAACGCCAGTTTGATCAAGCTGAGAATAAAATAAACCCATAGGAATTTGAGTCACTCCAGATAATGGCACACTAACCTGTGGTAATTATACCCTAGAAACAAGTGGTTGTTGCATAACAACCTAAGAAGTTTGGGTTTGCTGACTCAAAACTTGAGGTTGTGAGGCATCGAAAATAACTTGCACAGGTTGAGATACAATGGTTTGAGCTTGAATCTATTGTTCCATAGTTACGAAATGTTGTGTCGATATAATCGGCTCAGTTCGCGTAGGTTGTGTCGGATACACAAGGCTCAGTTGTAGTGGCAATGTTGGCTAGCATTGATAGACTCTCACTTCAAGCCGACCTAGATATGGCGAGACATAACCATAGGGTTTTCCTCCTTGATAGGGAGGATGTTGTGATTAGGCATATTGCTAACCATATGGTGCCAATCCAATGTTAATAGGATAAATGGGTCTTTGTTCACTGTATTCCCTAGTTTGATACTCATACCCAGGATCAAACTATTGTCCGTAATATAAGAACTAGGTAAAATTCCTCATGATGACATGGGGGATGACCATTGTGAAGATGAAACCCCTGAGTGGACTCTATACATATACTGGTAACTAGTCGGGACAAACCCCTATCCATATAAATGTGAGTCAAGTGTAGTTGTAAACATTGAAGAAGTAGCAACAAAATACTTTGTTGTAGCTACATCAGATGAAGTTGTCTCGGATGTTTGCGATTGTTCTGCCATGGTTAGCTAACCCAAAAGTTGACCTAATGAATCAAGTCGGATTTCAGAGGTAGTAGCAAAACAAGGAAGAGATTCAAAGTAAAGATATAAACTAGGACCAAAATGATGTGGAATCCTGGGATCCAACTCTTCTTCAAAGTCTTCCTCTATAGTAATTAATTTAGGTGGAAGCATTTCACCATCAGGTCCAAAAAAGAATTTTGGTGTTAAAGATGGATTTTCAAGAACTATAGATGACTGAGGTATTTCAGTAACAATTTCGGAATGTTCAAGGTCAAAATCAAGATGTTCCAGTAAAAGAACTTTAGTTTCAATGGAAGGTTCGTGAACAACTTCATGTTCAGGAATGTCTTCAGTTTCAACTACTATGGGTTTTGGATCAAACTAAAATTGAACAGGTTCAAGTTCTGAAGTATTTTTTGGTTGATTCACTTCAATTTGTGGATCAACTTCAAGAAGTTGTTCACTTGTTTCCGATATAGTGGCCTCAGGTAGTTGAGTAACTTCCTCTTGTGTAACAGAAGTTCAAGAAATAGTCTGAGTAACTTGAGCCTCAGTACTAGCCGTGATAGGCGGCTCTAGTAATTTAGATGAAGTACCAGAAATTCTCAAAGTACCAGACTCAATTTGACAAGTCTACCTCAACTAGATGGGTGTCGCTTCCAGTGGGAAGGGCAGTTTGATCGTAACTCTCCTCAAACAATGGAGTGGAGGTTGATCTTCCTCCAGAATTGTTGATTAATATTATCAACCTAACTCATCTAAGGAAAAAGGATGTTTTCACAGTCAATTAACTTTTATGATGCAAGAACTTAACTTTGCTTTTTCATGTTTTAAGAGTCGAGAAAAATCAAAAGATGACTCTAATCTCTTTTTTTGTTTGATGAGATTGAAAGGATAAGCACTCAGATGGACCTTTTCTTTTAAGGAGTTGAAAAGGAAAAAAAGTGACTAATCTGGAGATACTAAGCAAGAGGGTTTACCAAACTAATCATAAAACTACAATATACACCTTGGTGGAAAATTAAAGAGAAATTAGCAAGGATTTATTGTACGGCCATCAATCTTCCTGAATGTTGTGTTCGGTACATTATGATTAGTAAGGCAGTAGACTTGGCTTCCTAGGGATAAAGGATGTAAGCCTATTGGGGTCTCCCACTATATACAAGATGGTACAGGGATCTCAAGTCCGTACTAGTACTTACCTGTTCAGAGAGGAGGAATCACCCAACCTCAATGAAACAATAGCCACTAGGTTTTAAGACGTTGGAACACGTCTCTACCACAGACACATACAGATGTTTTTGTTAAATTCCAATGCATTTTTAGGTTAATTGAGGTTAATTTTAGGTTAATCTTGCTTAAAATGTTCCTTTGGGTTTCACGATGTAATGTTTTCCAAGATTCCTAAGAAGGCATCTAAAATGAGAAGCACTCTTTCCATTTTGACAATGAAAGTCCTAACTAATAAGGGATAGAGAAAACAAGTTCTTTTTGGATAAAAAAACAAAGAGCACTCATTAATGCATTTGCCTAAACATTCTATTTAAGCACACTCAATGAAACTCGAAGATGCAATTATATGTATTTCTTTTCTTTTTCGTTCTCCTTAATGTGAATTATGCACTAAAAAGAATAAATGCACAAATGATTCAAAAGATTTTTCCACAAAAATGTCGATTTATGACAATTTCACTTTAAGACAAAGGAAGATTAAAAGACATTTACAACTTTAAAGAAACAAATATTTTCGACACTTAAACAAAAATATGAATCAGATGCACAAAATAGACCAATCGATTATTCAATAAAGGAAGATTTTACGAAACTTCAAAACAATCAACTGAATATACTTTCGACTAAGGACTACAAATACATAAACAAACATTTGAAAATCCAGTCTAAAATGGGTTGAAACAAGGAAACAAAGATTGCTTTCAGAGACAAGAACTCATCTAAATCCAATAAACAATTTAGACAACTGAAAACTGACTTAAGGATTCAACTTCTAGATGGGAAAGCTACTCCAAAACACATCATCACATGCCACAGTGAGGGACAATGTGATGCATAGCATTATCTCAGTGCAGAGGCTGCAATGCATAGCACACTATTAGTTACAAGGCTGCAATGATTTCAGAATGACAATTTCATGCTCAAAATTGACTCAATTTCACCGAATTGGACTTAAATTCAATGCAAAACAAAGGGTAAAGTATGTCAAAGTGTTTCAAAAGATGGATTAGTTACTATAAGGGATAAAATCGATACGTAGTGGAGTCCCCATTTTGTTTTGGGAAAATTTAGTGTGTTTTCGAGCAACTAACCCGTAGACCTAGTAGCAAGTCTAGAAGAACAATTAAAGTAATTCTATTGCTTTTCCTATAGCTAATAGATAAAAGAAAGAGGAGCAAAACTACCAACATAGATCTCTCGCTTGATCCCTCTTCTCTTTGACTGCTTTTACCACTCCCTTCCATACTTAACTCGCTTGAGAGGTACCTGCACACAAGCCGAGACAGAAAACCCTCAAAGCATACATATCGATCTATTAACTAAATGCATTATAGAATCGAAAATACAATGTACATTTCATAACACATGAATGGTAAAGGAAAATAAATCTTTATTGATAGAAAGGAAGATTTCAACCCATGTAGATGCATGTCTGATTCAGAATCATCATCCCAGCTTCAAACCCTTCTCTCCTCATGGAAACAGAAATTTGACATGATAACATTACTCTCTTTACCAATCTCATCCAATCAACATTTCCTTAGCTCAAGAAGTTCCAACTTAGAGCAGCCGATTAGAGCTTGGTCCTTTTATATCTGAAAATAGGAGGTTTGGCCATTAATGGCCCTCATGAATGCTTTGGCATATTTGGGAAGTGGTTCCATGGAGGAAGGGATAATGGATCAAGGTTCATTCATCTCCTTCCTCATCCAAAAGTGAGCCCAATCCCTCTAGAAACATCTAGAAGAATCCATTGGATGAGGAATCCAATGGATTCATTTGAAAAATTCGCTGGATCTCGCCCATTGCAGGTGATAGAAAGGCCAGGTGCTATGCATAGCACCCTAATAGTGTAGTGCCTGTCATTCATTGCTAGCCAGATAGAAGGCCACCTACGATGGTCTATTTAGGGACATTTTTTGGATGAATGGTGTCATGAAACTCTTGGGAAGCAAGCATGATGTAGGTTAACCTCGTTAGGGAATGAAACCAACTGAATTAGTGGTTGATGGACCCTAATATCACTGATCTGGAAGTTGGGGTTGATGTGCCCAAATTTTCCTATAACACACATGTTATATATGGTAATAGGTTGGGGGTTTTATAACCATATTTTCATAGCTATGGTTCATATAACCATATCTCCCTTTTTAAAAAAATTCTTTGAATTTTAATATGCCCAATTTTAAATACAATAACATTTCTTGATATATTAAATTTATTTTGTTAATATATATATAATTCTTATTATATATTTTAGTTTAGTTTTGTATTATATTTGATATAATAATATTTTTTTAAATGATTTGTTATGGGATTTTAATATTATTTTCTTGTCATTTTGTTTAAGGTTAAGAGAAAATGCTAGCATGCCATGTGTCAATGATTTAGTGGTCATTCAATTGACACATAAACTTAGTAGGTCCCACATGCTGACTAGGATGCCATGTGACATGCTGTGGGCCACACCTTTTCCCTATCTTATCAAAATTTATAGAGCTCTATCTCCCTCATACAAGATCGTATTTCAGTGTCACTCGCAACATTGGAATCAGGCAATGAGTACTTCCATATGGTGATAATTTGATAGAAATATGAGCACTTTTAATTTTGACCATTTTTGAGCCCTCTTAGACTTCTGCATGTGTCTGGAGCCACCTTGATCAATCCTCCCCACTCAATAGCTTTTGGTCCTCGAAAAACATGAATTTAATATGCAACTTCTTTGTAACTTGTTTGCACTTACAAGTATCTGATATGTTACCCTTCCTTCTCCTTCATCTTTGTCCTTTGGAGCGATAAGTGATGACCCAACACCTGCAACTTCTGAAAATATGTTGTACATTGTTTTGAAAATTACATTCTTCAATTACATGACCAATTAATGACCTAAGCATCCCATATTTTCCACGAGTTTATAACACATATTTTGTGGTCAAGTTTACATCAAAATGGAAACAATACCCCAGCTATCAAGACAAGGCCAACATATCATTGTTGCATCAATAAGTGATATAAAACACGTCATCACTAGAACAAATGATTTACAAAAAAAGGCCAAATACTATTGTTTCTTTGACAAGTGATGGAAACACAAACATCACTTTTAGAGTTTAAAATGCAACACAAAATAAGACCATACATCATTGTCACTTAACAAGTGATGGAAAACAGATCATCACTTTGACATTTTGAAATAAAACACATGATTAGAAAACAATAAGACCATGACATTCTATCATGCCTAGAAGAACCATTTATCACATATCAATATGAATGGGTTGTTTCCTCATGCCGCACTCACTAGTCGAACAACCATTTCATCTGGTTCATGCACCGACACTTCATCTTCAATGTGTTGCTCTCGATGGAGCATCCAAAAAGTGGCTCTTTGATGACCACCTCTATTGCAATGACTACAATACATCTTCTTCCTCCATATCTACTTAACATGTTTCTTTACCTGCTGTTGAGAGGGTATTTCATGCCTCCACCTTTTGTGTGCTACTATTCTTTTCCAGCACTCAACAAATGTATGGCTATGTAATCCAAAAAAGGTACATGTTTTTTATACCTTCATTTATGTCCATTATTAACAACATGACTATAATCAAAATGAACATTCGAATATCAAGACTTGTTATACCTTTCCTTGATATCTCTGGTGTCATTATGGCGAGGAGGGCTTGCCTCACCTCTTTCCCTACAATGGTCACTTCCATGGGATGATGGTGATGTGTTCCCATCATTCTCTTTCCTCGACAATTTCAATGATGTCTTGGAAGAACCTGACACCTTCAATCATTCTCCTTTGGTGTATCCTAAGCCTTCAAATCGAGGTCTCTAGACAAACTCCAATGGCTGGATTATGCCTTGGTTATTAACACCAAGTTCTTCTTCCTCCTTGTACCTCATCCTCTTAAGGAGCCTCATGTTTGTCCCTGTAATTGGTATCTCCACATTTCAAACAGAAATCATACTATGTGAATACAAAACTGAAGTGAAATCAACATCTTTTACCTCCACTGTAGAGTTAGAAAGAATTGATGAGGGCTTCTCATCACCTTTTGTTGGTGGTTTGTTAGATTTCTTATTGCATTGCCCAAATTCCTTCCCGACATACCCAATTCCTACCTAATGGGGTAATTCCTCTATTTTGATGGGGTTGACAATGCCTTGGCCATCAATGCTGAAGACTTTTCCTTAAAGCCCCATTTTCTTCAACAATTTGGAGCCAATTCTTGTGCTATGACTTTCAAACATAACGAAATCATCATCATGAAATATACATGAATTTAGATAATTACTTTTTACCCCACATGTGTCGTGTTGCAGGTTTTCCACAGCCTCGTCCTTAGCTTGCAGCTGGTGTAGAAAACTTTGTTTTTCCTCTTTGTCTTCATGTAGAAGCATCTTCAATTCAACATTCTCTGTTTGAAGATTTTGGTTGTTGTTATTTAGTTCATCCAGTGCCTCTTTTGTGGTTTCCAACAGAAGGTGCAATTGCTCCTTTTCCTCTGTCTCTTTTTATAGAGCTTCACACATTATTTCCACGTTTTGGGAAATTTTGAGCATATCCGCGTACATCAATTTGTCATTTGCCATCACTGCACATTCCATTGTTCACACTCACAATTCACCTCCATGCAAAGACAACTTTGATACCAATCTGGATCTGAGTTGACTAAACTCCCAAATTTAACCAAGATATTTTGATTTTGTGATGTGATTAGAATTTCATTTAAAATAGCATAAAGGAATAGATATCCATGTTGTAAAGATGAAGAGACATGACAAGATTTAGCAACATAAAACACAAGATGTTGATGACAGAGTTCATCCAAGAGGGACTACATCTCTAGGACTCGGTGTCAAGATGGTGTAGCCCACTACATTAATTGCTGGAAAGAGTGATGATGTACATGCTTGTGTTTTCTCTATCATACAAGGAGTATGCCCTCATGAAGGAGTGTCTCCAAGAGATGTTCCGCTGCAGGAAATCTCTTTCAAAAAGGGGCTCCTATCAGCATGACCTAATTTCACGTATGTTAATAATCTCAATTCAAAGGGATCTCAATTCAAACATACATGGCGACACATGAGTATCCCATGAACATGACGACAAAGGTATCTCAATCAAAACATGACAATAAGTACATCTCACATCAAGAACAAAACAAGATCCCACATCAAACATTGAACACGGATCTATACAACACAATGCATCTCAAGCAAAGAGACAAATAAGTACATGATCACACTTCATATACCTCAGATCAAGGAGTTACGTGAAGAAGAGGATGATAAACTGTTGGATCTAGCTATACCATCAATCTTGTGGCATCAGATATCATGGAATGACTACTCGCACATTGAATGTTGAGACCTGCACTGCATTTTGAAAAGTGGCCAAAAAATAGAATGATCAAATGGAAAATTGGATTCCACCACCTAATTCGTGGCATTGAATAGTGTAAAATCGACTATCAAATTTTTTAATTGTGACAAAGTGAAAATATGGGGCTATGGGAGTCTTTTAGATCACCCTAGATTCCTAAAATATTCCCTCCTCTGGGTCACCTAAGGATCTGTTGCTCAGATCAAAATTCTATCTGCGCCATTATGTTCCTTACAAAATTCTGAGAAGAATGATTATGAAGTTGGTTGCATTTTGACTATGGAAAATTTTAGCCTTGAAGGGATTTGGAAGATTCCCTTAAGATTCTTGAAGATTATCCTCCACTAGGAATCTCCAAATCTACTGCTCAAAGGGCAAATCTAACCTCTGCATTTCATTCCCTATGAAAATCTGAGAAAAAGGACTCCAAACTTGGTTACATTTAGATAAAATGAATTTCTACCTCCAATAGAATCTTTTAGATTCCTTTGCGCATCATGCTATATTCTATTTCAAAATGTGTGTCAAGGTTCCACCTAGGTGTAGTTCCGCTGCACAGAAATTCATTTCCATTCTCCGTTTTGTTGGCTCCCTCTCCATTCCATTGTTCTCCATTCTTCCCCGTACGAATGATTGAGGAAGGATTAAATATATTTTTTGGGTGAAGTTTACAGCACAAGCTAGTTTGGTTGGGTGGTTAGGGTAGATGGTTTAAGGTAGGAATGTTAGGGGATCAAATCCCAATATCTCCCAAAATACACCGAAACATTTCGGCGATTTAAAATTTGGTAACGGTTATCCTTTTGAGCGTGTTTGTTGTGGGCAGAGTAATAACAAATGTTTTTATTTAATAGCAAGCAAAGTTTGGTACATGGGGTGGGCTGCCCGTGGAGCGAGCCGGCCATGTGGCCATGCAGGTTTGACTCCCGTCGACCCATAATTATTCTTGGCACATTTTATATATCGTAATGGGTTGTGGTTTTCATAACCATATTTTTATAACTATGGTTCATATAACCATATCTCCCTTTTTTCAAAATTTGTTGAATTTTAATATGCCCAATTTTTAATACGATAACCTTTTTTGATACATTAACTTTTGTTGTTATTGATATATATATGAATTTGGTTATCATATATTTTAGTTTAGTTTTATATGATTTTTGATATAATAATATATTTTTTAAATGATTTGTTATGGGATTTTAATATTATTTTCTTGTCATTTTGTGGAGGGCTAGGAGAAAATGTTAGCCCAGCATGTGTCAATGATTTAGTGGTCATTCAATCTCCACATACACTTAGTAGCTCCCATATGCTAACTAGGATGCCATGTGGCATGCTGTGGGCCCCACATTTTCCTTGTCTGATCAAACTTTGAAGACCTCAATCTCCCTCATACTAGCTCAGATTTGACTGTTGTTCGCACTGTTGGAATCAGGGCAACAAGCACTTCGCTTTGTGGCTGAGTTGATAGAGATATCATCACTTATAATTTTGACCATTTTTGAGCCCTCTTAGACTTTTGTATGTATGTCTAGAGCCACTTGGATCACTCGAGAGTCATATAAATTTCTAAGATAGTTATCCCAAATTTCTAGGGGGGTAGAATGATTATATTTAGTTTTACAAACAAGTACAATTCGCCGAAACTTTTTGGCCACAATTTTATAAAGGTGGACAATATGTTCTTGTCTCTTATTAATATACAAGATTTTCTTCCTCTTAATGAGATATTTGTATATACTTATATTATGGAACTTAACCCCTTCATTAGGGGCATCTATGATATATTTTCTAGCAATTTTTTAGTATTTTTCATACCAAGGATTGGAAGTTCTATTATTGTTCTTATAAGAAGTTTTATTAGAGAATTTGTTAATGGTGGTGCAAAGGGTAGTAGTAAAAATGGGAATTGATTTGATCAATGTTGCTATTGTAAGTCAGGGAACAATTCCTTTCCAAATCCCTTAAGAAAAGGTCGACCTTATTTCTATTGAAGTGAAGGTGACTTTTTCTTTCACTATTCTCCTACATGTGGGTGGTATGCATAGAAAAATTGGGTATAAAGACAAAGGTTTGTGGTCAAAATTAGGCTTTTACCCGTCAAGAAGATCAAAGTTTGTAATATGGTTGAGGACATGGATGTCAGAGATCACATGATCCATGATGCTACTACCCAACCCATGGGAACATGTCATCTAACGTGAGAGAGACCATTTATTAATGCCATTGCAAATGATTAGGTCTTGGAAAATACAAAGTTTGAGGAGCTCAGTGCCAAATAGGTTCTCGATTATGTCTTCATATTTTTCTCATGAATCTATTAGCTGTGACCATCCTCATCAATCCACAAGGGGTCAAGGTTAGATTTTTTTACTTAACATAATAACTTTGTTAGTAGAAATCTCAACATTAAAGTCCCCAAGCAAAAGGATATTTCCTTCATTCCTTATGTTGTAGATACCATTTTCTAAGGTATTGAAAGGAGAATTCTTGTTGAGGTTCTTTTTCTTATAGGATGTAGGGTTGATAGGGGTGAAATAACAGATTGCAAGGAAGATCCTGTTGGTTGTCAAATCAAAGATCTCGAACCAAGTGTATTTATTGAAGGGGTTGTTTTTATGAAGATGAATGTTAGAGGAAACATTGTTCCTAATATAATAGCCTATACCACCAAAACCTCTCCTGTAGGATTTCTTATTCTAGGAAGACCAACTATTGAACCCTTCAAGGTGAGGGACCCTAGATTCATCATGTTTCCAAGTTCAACTAAATGACTAAGATGAATATCAGTTCATATCCAACTTAACATAGGACACCACGACAGTTCCAGAAGATGATCCTAAGTGATGTTATTCCCTATTTATCATTCATGTTTATGGCTCTCTCTAATAATAGCTTTTCTATTCCTAATGATTGTTGATTTACCTTCTTTTATTGCCTCCGTGACCTTTTTCACTTCTTTCCTAATTTCCAATTGGTCTTTTGGAATGAGGTCTCCATTTATAAAGATTCATGTTCCTCTTATGCTTGGGGATTTCCCAAGCATATCTAATTTATTGTAATAATACAAAGTAAATATAAAGTTAATTTCCTAATTAAAATCATAAACAAACAAATAAGGTCATACCTATATTACCTGTGATCGAAGTCGTTCAGATGATAAAAAGGTTTTGGGGATGACTCTCCACCCAACGATAGGCCCAATTGTGCAAGGATCTGCTACAATTGGCCACCCCCGAGCCCTCAATCAACGTACTTCTGCCAGTGACTCCTAAGTCTTAGAACACCATTCTCCCAAGAGAATAAAAGATAGAAACTTAGAAAGATGGAATGCCTCCCATCCTCCTCACTCTCTAATAAATAGAGCAAACATTGGATGGGGAACCACATGCACACACTCCATGTGTCTACGTGCAACTTTGATTTTTAGCTTTCTTTACTTTTCTACTGATTTTTTTAGTTTTCTTGTTTTATTTCTTTTCTTTTATTTAGCTTTCTTATTTTCCCTTTTTTTCTTGTTTTATTTCTATTTATTCTTATTTAGAGAATAACCATTTTATTTTTATTATTTTATTCATTTTCCTTTATATATTTTTAAATATCATTTATTTATGTTTTATTAGTTTTATTATTATTATTAAGTGATTATTATTTATTATTTCGTATTATTTATTATTTCGTATTATTTATTATTTATTATGTAATTTACTTCATGTCGCCAACAACCTCTACTGAACTAGTATAACTAGCAAGCATTGAAAGTTCTGCTCACCCTAGAAGATCTCAAGGAATCTCTGTCCTTTTTCCCACTTTCAACACTAGGAATAAGCCTGACCCGATCTGTATCCTAGTCCAAATCTGGCCCCAAGGCTCGTGCCTGACTCAGACTTCATCTCCACCAAGGTAGGCATTCGATCTGGTACTCAATGACCCCGGGCATTTCGCAAGGTTGGCCCACTCCCTCCACAACTACTAAGGCACAGAGGCTCAAGCATCGAAGTCCTTTACATCGCTTCTAGACGTCGGCATCCCAATCTAATAATAGGCACGTAGCCTAGAACATCAGGCATTTGACCTCCTCAAGATGGTCCCATACCTCTTCAAGAGCTATCCATCAAGAACTATACACAAGACAAAGGAACCACAAGCATATGTAGTGTTGATTGAGTCTTATCCCTAGCCCATATGGTATTACTTATTCTTCCTCATGTGTATGGGCTCGCACAAGATCATCAAATAAACCAGCCCTCACAGACCAATGTGTAGTCCTGTCGATCATTACAACTCAACATGCAACAATGCATTCACTATACCATCATAGTATCATAGAAAATAATCCACATGCCAAGTCTTGCATGTCATCATAAGAATATTCATCATTGTTAATCACAAAATAACAAACTACATGCTCATGCATGTCATTTGTATGCAACCATTAGATGCTTCACCATTTTAAATTATGATATGAACATATTGCCTCAAAGATGACTTTACATCATAGATGAACCATATGTCAATAAACCTCTTATTGTAGCATCATAAATCCAATGCCAATCATAAGGATACATTATCACTATAAGAACCACATGTGCATTAGTATGTCATATCTGTCAAGTATCTGTCTTAACTAAGTAAGCATTCCGACACATTTTAATCAAGCAAATAAGGAAAGTCTTGAAAAATGACATCTTCATCTTCCCACGTAGCTGACACTGGGTTATATTGGTCCCATTGGACCTTGACTTGCTCAAACTCACAGTTCCTGAGTCAATGAACCTGACAGTCGAGTATACAGAATGGTTCGACCTGAAGGACTCCTTCCTTAGAAACCTGCAATTTTTTAAATTTCAAAACATGGGATAGATCAGGTACATATCTTCTAAGCATAGAAACATGAAACTCATTACCCATCCTTCTTAGATGGAATGGCAGTTAGAGCTTGTAAGAAATTGGTCCAATCCTCTCTAGGATCATGAATGACCCAAAAAATATAGGCGATAGATTTGTTCTCTTACCCATCCTAAAGGGAATTTTGAAGGGTTTGATTCTAGTAAAAACTTGGCTTCCTTCCTCAAAGTTTCTATCAATTCTCTTTGCATCAGCATAACTTTTCTAGTGATCCCTAATTTCTTTTAGTCTCTATTTAGTTGTGGCTATTTTTCCTTCCATTTCTTAGAGCATTTCAGGTCCCAACATGACTCATTCCTCTAATCGATCCCAAATTAATGGAGTACGACATGGTCTTCCATACAAGATTTTGAAGGGAGTTGCCTATATTTAACTATGGTAACTAGTTTTGTATGAAACTCCACTAAGGGCAGGTATTTCTCCCATTGGTTTTGTTGATCCATGACATACATTCTTAGCATGTCCTCCAACACTTGGTTTACTCTTTATGTTTGACCATCTGCCTCTGGGTGATATGATGTACTGAAATTTAGTTGTGTTCCCATAGATTGTAATAGACTTTTCCATATATAGAAGTAAAACATGCGTCTCAGTCAGATATTATCTTTTGTGGTATTTCATGAAGGCAAATGATGCTTCAAAGGTGGTCTTGACTGGAATGAAGTGAGCACTCTTAGTTAATTTATCAACCACAACCATAATACAGTCATGTCTTTGGGATGTCATAGATAAGCCTCCAACAAAATCCATCGAAACAACTTCGCACTTAGTTTTCGGTATATCATGGGGTTGTAAAAGCCCTGTCGGGTGACGATGTTCAACTTTAACCTGTTGACATTCTAAGCACTGGGACACAAACTTTGTTATATCATTTTTCATTCCTATCTAGAAAAATAGTTGTTTTAAGTTTGCATACATTTTTTGGAATCCTAGATGTGCATCATATGGAGCTTGATCGGCTTCCTTCATTATTAAATTTCAAAGATAATCATCTTCTGACATATAAACCCTACCTTTATATCATATCAATCCATCATTTTCTAAGGTGTATTCCTCCCGCTTGTTTGCCATAGGTAGCTCTTCTTGTAAGGAAAATTTTATTTGTTGGTAATGTGGGTACCCTACTAGATGATTTAGAATCCGACTCCTCAAGTCTATCTTTAATGACGTTATTGAATGAAGTCTAGGTCTCCTGCTTAAAGCATATGCAACTTTATTCTCTTTTCCCTTTATATAGGATATCTTGAAATCATAATCACTAAATAGCTCACTTCAGCATTGTTGTCGAGCATTAAGGTCCTTTTGTGTGAAGATATACTCAAGACTTTTATGATCTATTCTTAATTCAAATTGATGCCCCATTAGATAATGTCTCCACAATTTCAAGGCCATTACAACTGCTACTAATTCCAGATGATGGGTTGCGTAATTGATTTCATGGTTCTTGAGTTTTCGTGAAGCATAGGTGATAACCCCTTCTTCTTGCATCAAGACTAAACCTAATGCTTCTTCTAATGCATCCATGCATACAATAAATTCCTTGTCCATGTCGAGTAATTTTAATATTGGAGCCATTATTAGTCAATGTTTTAGCTCATTAAATGCTTTCTCACACTCACCTGTCCATTCAAAATTAATCCCTTTCCTTTGGAGGTGGGTGACGGGATTAGATATCTGAGAGAACCTTTCTACATTCCTTCTTTAGTAGCCTGCCAATCTCCACAAAGCTGCATACTTATTTGACATTCTGAGGAGTGGGCCAAGTCATTATAGTTTCAATCTTACTGTAATCAACTGCAATGCCCTTCCCACTAATGGTATGGCCTAGATATTGAATTTCTTTCTCAAAGAAGGAACATTTAGAAAGTTTTCCATATACCTTATGTTCTCTAAGGCATTGTAATACTAACCTCAAGTGTTCTAGATGCTCTTCCTCATTACAGGAATAAATGAGGATGTCATCCAAGAACAATTGGACAAAGTGGTCCAGATATTTAGAAGACATTTTTCATCAAGCTCATGAAGGTGGTTGGGGAATTAGTTAAACCAAATGGCATAACAATAAACTCATAGTGTCTATATCACGTTCAAAATGCCATCTTAGGTATGTATTCCTCCTTGATTCTTAGTTGATGATAACCTGATCGTCAGTTTATCTTGGAGAATATTAAATCTCCTTTTAGTTGGTCAAAGAGGTCATCTATTCAAGGCATGGGGTACCTATTCTAAATGGTAGCCTTGTTTAGATCTTGATAATCAATACAAAACCTAAGAGTTCCATCCTTCTTCTTTACAAAGATCATTGGTGCACCCCAAGGTGACACACTGGGTTGTATAAAACCTTGACCAAGAAGTTATTTGAGTTGTATACTCAATTCATTAAGCTCTCGAACTGTCATTCGATAAGGTGTTTTGGATATGCGTTCCACTTCTTGTTTCAAAGTTATGGAGAAATCAATTTCTCGAACTAGAAGAAAACCTAGTAGCTTTGGAGGGAATACATCTGCAAATTCAGAAAGTAGTGGGTGCAACATATCTGAGGACTTCTCATTGGTAGGAACCATTTCTACCACATAAATCTTTCACCCTTTCCTCATACACTTATTAACTTTCTTGTTTGATATGAGGTGCAACGTAATCCCTTTTATTACTTTGGTTTCTACTTGGTCATCTTTTATGAGAATTGTCTTACTATAGCAATCCAGTGTAGCTTGATGAGATTCAAGCCAATCCATTCCCACAATTAAGTCATACATCCCTAGATTCATACTATATAGGTTCATATTGGTATCGCACCCCCCAATGTTAACACGAAAATCTCTTACCATTGACCCTACTGATTTCTGAAAGCCTGATGCCATTTCTACCATTCTAAAGTTACATTGCCAACATTCTACTTGTTCCTGCTTCTTACATTGTACTTGTCCCTGGCCACCAAATCTTCTACCCCACCCACTATTCAAGTAAGGATGACCCTTACATCTTCCTGGAAGCGGTCAGGATGTTGTGCTAGCGATCCAAGAAATAGTATTTTGTCTTCCCTGAAATCTATATGGTTGCCCCCAAGGTTTATTTAGCCTCATTGTGGAATGTTCCTTTCCTGAATTTTCATCAACCACCATTTGTTTCTTCATATTTATCTTCGTTAGGACTTGTTTGGCTAAACTAGTGGTTGTTGCCATACTTGTGGGTTTCCACATGGCGACTTCTGCTCAGACTAAGGGGTCGAGTCCATGCAAGAATCTTTTAGCTTGACATTTATAATCGGCCATATATTCCACGTGCTGGACCAAGGAATAAAATTAAGCTTCATAGTCATCAATAGATCTACCATTTTGTCATACTTCATGGAAAGCGCCTACTTGTTGGTGTTTGTACTCTTCTGATAGATACCTAGTTCGGAAGGCTTCCTCAAACATTTCCCAAGTAAGTTGCACTGGGGTGGCTTGCACCTTCGTTTCTTCATTTACCCACCATAATAAGCCATCTCCTTTTATTAGACTTATTGATATCTGGGCCTTTTCCCTATAAGTGTATGCCTTAAAACTAAGTGCTCTTTTGACACCCATTACCCATGCTTATGCTTTTGAACCCCCTTCTAGACCCGTAAGCTCTGGTAATTTGGATTTTGGGACTTCTTTCATAATATCAAGTGTTTCTTATCCATATTTGGCATTGAATTGAGAATTTAGGTCTTGTCTCTATTTTTGTTCCAATTCCTTTTGCACATTTCCTTGATCTCTTCCTTGGCTTGAGACCCAATTCTTAAAGACATTGGTCATTTCCCCAATGGAATGTAATATAGCTTTCTCAGCTATGGTTTCTATCTCTGAAGTGGTCGGAGGTGGTGCTTCTACCTTAGGGTTGTTTTGGGTTTGTCTAGGACATTTAGGAGCCATGATCTACTGTGTGATATTCAATTGAATTATACATTACTTTCTTACTCATATGCCAAAAGCTACAATAAATTTAGAATATGTCCAAATTTAAAATATACATTTAGTTACTCAATTGAATTACAATACTTTAAACCATAAATTATCACAAATTTTGTAGTATAGAAACATGGAGTTTATGAGTTTCCTAAATTATCAATAATCACAATACTTAAACCATATTTTTCATAGTTAAACCATAAATTATAAACAATCACAAATTTTGTAGTATAAAACAATAAAACTTAGAGAATTGGATCAAGGTAAAATAAAACAAAATTCGAACGAGTAAAGCTTAAGAATATTGGTGGCATTATTGTGTTAAGAAGGTATTGAATTTTGGAAAGAAACATTATATGTCATAATAATATTAATTCTACAGATTCATGACTTTAAGGATCAAGATAAATTGAAATGTTGTGTTAAGTATCTGTTTATGCAATCATTACTTATGTAAAAAAAAATGGACTGTTTCAAAATAAATTTTTAAACAAGTGTATCTTGAGATTCTTATTCTAAGAAAATTTATGAAATCAAACCATCAAATAAATATTCCACACGATAAAGAAGAGACACCGCCACCCAACCTAGAATTGGATCGAATGACTTGGAAGGTTATTCCACCCCAACACAAGATAAAATCATTTTATTAATTATATGGGCTACCTGCAAGCGCACTTGCTAAGGAAACACCATATCAAATCCCTTAAATTACAATACATTTAGCCATATTAATTTCCCGGATAAGACATAAAATTGCCTGCATAAGACATAATACATAATATTGTAAGCTTGCAGCCATGGCTATGTGGGGTCATGCAAATTCCATTGTTCCTTTCAACAACAATGTAGAGAAATCAAACCCAATTAATAGTACCATTTCCTCATCCAAGGTAGGTAATTGTTCCTTCATCAAATTATATAGAACTAGTATTTGTCTATACTCGTTTATTCAAGTATTCACACTACTAGTACCGGAAGAAGAATTTATACAATAATACTCTTCTTCACGGCTGTTGTATTTCTCCCCGTTAACAAAATATAGTATGATAATGTAGTGCATAATTCCATAATATATTTGGCTTTATTTCAAAATGAAAAGTCATGATCAATGGTTGATTACTTAACTCAAACAAGATTCAATAGAAAGACTATACAACGATAGTGCAGTATAAAAAGTGTACCTATTACATGTTTATTTCAATTCATATATATGGCTCAAAATAAGGGGGAATATTAAAATTTCATGTGTGTTACCTTCAAAGTTCTCAAAATTTTGGCACCCTCCCACTTCGAAGGGCCAAAACATGTTTTGTTGTTGTTGCTAGGTCTCTACCTATGGGAATTCTATAACAGTGCGATTATCCACCAATGTCTAGATGATGTTGCTCTGCTTGCAATCCAAAGTTCAGAAGAAGCCCTCAAAGGCTAGTGTGAAAAAATAATTTCTCAGTAAATACTGACACCAATAATTGAGAATGGGTGCTAACAGAAGCAGCAATGGGTAGTCAACTTATGAAATGCTGATGCCTAAATACTAAATCTTATGCACTGACTAGATTGTGGTTTGAGAGAGGTAACAACCCTCTGCTCTTATTGACCTGCGCCTTTGAGAGAAAGCCCTCAATGAGATTGCATCTTCACCCTAAAAAAATTTGAAATGTAAGTGTATACAAGGGTTGAGGATTGAACATCATTTCCAAAACGATCCTCGAAAGATCATTAACATACTTTGTAAACAATGGTTTCTCATCACTACATTTTGCATGGCTGCATTGAGAAGAGGGCCTTACCGGAGGGAAAAATAACGCATACACACATGAATATGTATGGCTTCATATTAGACAAATTTTTACTCAACACTCTAGTGGACATGTATGAAAGATGCGCACAAAGTATTTGACGAAATGCCTGAACAAAATATCTTCTCATGGACCATGATGATTATAACTTATAGCAAACATGGGTTTGTGAAGGAGGCATTGTATCATCAGATGCTCTCTATAGGTATGGAACCCGATGGATTCCTATTCGCCACAGTTTTACATACTTAGGACAAGATTTCTGCGCTAGAAAAGGATAAGGAGATGCATGATGAGGTTATCAAAAGAGGGTTTCAGTGTGATGTCGTTGTGGGGAATGCAGCTATGTAGTCCTAGATAATTACATGAAGGGTAAACACAGGTGTTTTCAGGAAAAAAAATAAAAAATTCAGAGTCAGGGCCAATCAAAGTCAAGCCCAATCGTTAACCCCCATGGAAAAACAGATTATTGAATCAACCTAACACAATCTCTACTGCAATACCGCTTCCACAGGGACATTCTAAATACTTTATTGTGAAGTGCAGCAATTTCATGAAGATAAGAGATGGGAAAAAAGACCCATATAGTACACAAAATCGATGGCAGGTTATACTCATATCAGTGCGTGGAACCCAAAGGAAAAAAAAATAATGAAAATAACAAGCAAGTTGTTACTTCAAACCCTAGTGATAGATGTAAGAAAGAAAAAATTGGAAGAGATCCGACGAGAATTGGAGTATTATTCCAATTCGAGTACCTTGGGTAAAATCGCTGAAAAATATAATGACATCAGTGAATCACATGATAATGCTATTGGTCGCCTAGTATTATCTTTGAGAAGTAGCCTTGTTCCTAAGAGAAAGAAGGTGTTAATAACTAAAATGTTAAGCCCTATCACAAAACGCACACCACTCAGTTTATGTTGTGGTGGAGCCTACAAACAATTGTTAAAAATGGATAACGAATTAATGAAAACAAATCAGAATTGTGGAAATCTAGAAACATCGATTCCAAAGTTCAGTTCCCGTGGAGATTACTTATAGGGAAATAAGTATCATGTAACTTTCAAAAACAAGTCAAATTAAATATTCCAACAAAATATTTTTATTTTTTTTTAGGTGCCCATAGGCCGTAAGGGTTGAGCCTTGCTCTGATACCATATGTAACAGTGAATAGTAAATATAAATTTAATTTCCTAATAAAATTATAAACAAACAAATAAACTCATACCTACATTACCTGCGATCGAAGTCTGCCAGATGACAAGAAGGTTTTGGGGATGACTCTCCACCCAACCGTAGGCTCAATTATGCAAGGATCTGCTACAACTGGCAACCCCCAAGCCCTCAATCAATGTACTACTGTCAATGACTCCTAAGTCTTAGAACACCATTCTCCCAAGAGAATGAAAAATAGAAACTCATAAAGATGGAATGCTTCCCATCTTCCTCACTCTCTAATAAATAGAGCAAACATTGGATGGGAAGCCGCATGCACACACTCCATGTGTCTACCTACGACTTTGAATTTTAGCTTTATTTACTTTTATTCTGATAGTTTTAGTTTTCTTGTTTTATTTCTTTTCTTTTCTTTAGCTTTCTTGTTTTATTTTCTTCTTTTTCATGTTTTATTATATTTATTCTCTTATTTAGAGAATAAACCATTTTTATTTCTATTATTTTATTTATTTCCTTGTATATATTTTAAATATATAATTTATTATATTTATTATTTTATTATTTATTATTTATTATTAAGGGGAGGGATATTACATTTATGGTCATTATAACTGACCTTGAGACGTATTAGTTTATTTTTATGCTCAAGTATCTTTCCTACCCTTATGGCTTCTGTGAGGTAAGTTGTTTGAATTTTAGATTTCGTCTTTAATTGTTCTCTAACTAAATCTAATGTGTCTTCATTGTTTTGTTCTTCTATAAGAGCAATTATAAGGTGTAAGGCTCTTTTTTGGCGCTCATGGTAGAGTACAATTAGTTTATTGATTTCTTCTTTTATATGTTTAATATCTAGTTTATTCTATGTGTTATTTAGAGTTGAGTTATTATTGACTTGTTCTTTTACATTTTTAATCTCATTTTTCAAAGTCTCATTGTCTTTGACCATTGCTTGTTTTCTATATTGGATTTCTTGAATTCTACCTTTCATTCCTTTAAGTTTAGTCTCGAGTGAAAATACTTTATTTTCTAACTACTTGTGGTTATTGTCAAACATTGTAGTTAATTCTAGTTTAAAATAGTTTTCTCTTTCTTCTCTTCATCTTTCTAAAAAACCAATTTATTCATAAATTAATAATTTCAATGAATAATTAGTTAATTTAACAATAATAATAATCAATTAACTCATTTTTTAAATTAATAATTAATGGATTATTAGAAATTATGAATTTTTTTTATTACAATAAACATGAACCATAATAATATTAATTAATAATATTTTATTAAACAAGAAAACCATGGTACCAAATCATTTTATTAAAATTATTAAAAATTATTTTGCAATTTTCTATTTGATAAATATTTGTATTTTTTAAATGCATCTGTAAAATACAATCTGAAAGAATTATATTTTACAACTTCAATAATTAAAAATAATAATTTCATCTATCCCTCTAAAATCCTATGGATTTCATAAAGAGAATCCATCCTATTACTCATTTGGTAAGAAAATAATATCATTAACAAAACACGATATACATAATCTATTCATCATAAAGGAATTTCATAAAGAGAATCCATCATGTTACTCATTTGGTAAGAAGATAATATCATTAAAAAAAGCACAATATACACAATCTATGCATCATAAATGGTACATGAATTTTATTAATAAGTAATATACACAAATTATATACATGATAATTTATTTTATCGAAATGAATTTAGAAATAAACTTATCATTATTGTTTTCGCGTAAAGAACATTAATTTGATCATCATTCTAACTTGATCATGTGAATTTTTGCAGGACACAATTCTTATAAGTTAAAATAAAAAAGGAGTAGTCTATAATGCTATTTTTTGGAGATTCTGGTGACGGAATCCGGCGGAAGAAGTTCAGGTTAAATCTTGACTTGTTGCAGTTAAAATGGTTTTTTAACTATATATTTGGATTCAGCACCCTGAAAAACCCTGGGACGCTTTGATTGTGAGAAACTAGCTATCAAACTTGCGATTCCAATAGAAATTGCTTCTGAATTTTGACCAGAAAAACCACAGAAAAAACTTTCAAAAAATCCCATTATAGACATCTGCAATAAAAAATCCCAATACCACTGATTTCACTAATACATGACCACTACTCTTTTACAAAATCAAGGTCATCGAACAATAAACAAATAAATAAATATATTTAAAATACAAAACCATATATATATAATCAACCAACGGCCATCAATTATCATCTTCGAATGACTGATTGAGTTCATTTCAATGTACAATTGGAATATCAAATAGTCCAGCTTCATAGATACGCACCTTCATTCTTTATAATAAAAGTGCGCTAAAGTACACTAAGCCACTAGTGGACTACCATCTGTTATCATATTTGATTTGATTGAATAAACGGGCTTATCCAAACGTCCAATGGACTATCTCAGTCGAGTTGATACGAATCTAAAATAGAATATCAAAAGTGCAGCTTCACAGATTTGCACTGAGCATCTTTATATAGAAGTGCAGATACCCAAATGGGCACATGACTAAGTGAATGGATCCATTATCTCCATAATGGAATTAAGGGTTTATAATATTGTCTAGTGTTGCCAATAGGATGGAACCTAGAAGATCGTATATTATTGCATCATTCTCTAATGATGAAGTCAGTCGATTGACTACATCTCCACGTCTTAAAATGTCTATAAAAAAGGTCTCTGATCAGTAACAATGGAATATAATTATTATAGAAAACAATATCTTACAACCAACAGGTTAATGTCCATTGCTAATAAATTTGTACATAAAGGGCAACATAGTTTGTATAAATATTGTCCTACCTTTCTTTATAGTCATTAGAAATAATGATTATTAGAGCTACACCTCGTGAGAAAGAAAGTTCAATGCCTCTGTGATCGTTGACAAGAAGAAGAAACTAAGTCTTCGTAACGGCAAATTACTACTCTAAGTTCGTCTCGCAGTAAATAAGTAAATTATAATTATATATATATATATATATATAACACTGAATCGTTCTTAAGAGTTGTGAAATCAGTTCTAAGGATTGTTGGGCATTCTTGGGAGTGTTGGAAAGGTATGAGAGGTTCCCTTTTCGGGAGTTACAATGAGAGTTTGGGAAAGTTCAGGGACTTCTGAACCCTATTTTTTTTTGGAGTTTTCCTAAGTTCAGTGGGGTTGGAAAATACAAAGTCTGTAGAGAAATATGTTGAACTAGCCACAAAACATGAGCCTAAGTTGAAACCTTATGAGGAAAAAAGGCCAAAGACATCCTTAAGACCTATATTCTTAATTGAGAAAGTGGACAAATCTCTTGATGGGTTAAGGAAGTGTGTGACACCTCTATGTAACCACACTTCATATTGATGAGTATTTCTTTTGTTATCTATGTATGTATATCACAGAAGATTGTGTGTATATTTTATGTGCTAGTCAATGCTTAAACATTAGAGTTGCTTTACTTTTTCTCTTAAGAATAACTAGAGAAACATATGTTAGATTGTTCTTTCGTATTTTTAAACCACATATATAAAAGAGAGACTCAGCCAGAAAAACACCAAAAAACATATTTATATATAACAGAGATTATATATTTATGATTAACATATTGAAATTGATTTTAATATTTGAAAATTTTGATTCAATATAAATTCTAATTATTATATAATTATATAATTAAAATAAATATTTTTATTTTTTTATTTTTCAATATATAATATTATTGCTTTTCTATTAACCATTTCCTGTAAATTTTAAAGAAATTCTCTAATCTTCCCTACAACCGTACCCAAATTCCAAAATACCCACATTCCAGAATCTCTAAAAATATATATATGTATATATATAATCAATAAGCGGCCTTCAATTATCATCTTTGAATGACTGATTGAGTTGATTTGAATGTACAATTGGAATATCAAATAGTGCAGCTTCATAGATACGCACCTTCATTCTTTATAATAAAAGTGCGCTAAAGTCCACCAAGTCACTAGCTTGCTTTATCGATAATCTTAAAAAAGTCACTAGTGGCCTAACATCTGTTATCATATTTGATTGAATGAACGACTTGATCCTAACGTACAGTGGACTATCTCAGATGGCGTTCTTGACTGAATTGTCGAGTTGATCCGAATATAAAATAGAATATCAAAATTGCAGCTTCATAGATGTGGACTGTAAGCATCTTTATATAGAAGTGTGCAGATACTGAAATAGGCCATGACTAAGTGAATGGATCCATTATCTCCATAATGGAATTCAGGGTTTATAACATTGCCTAGTGTTGCCAATACGATGGAACCTAGAAGACCATATATTAATACATCATTCACTAATCATGAATTCACTCGATTGACTACATCTCCATGTCTTCAAATTTCTATAAATACTCCAAACGGTCTCTGATTAGTAGCAATGAGATAAAGTTCTTATAGGAAACAATTAACAACCGACAGGTTAAAGTCGATTGCTAATAAATTTGTACATAAAGGGCAACATAGTATATATAAATATTGTCCTACGTTTCTTCATAACCATTAGAAATAATGACGATTAGAGCTACTCTACCTCGTGAGAAAGAAAGTGCAATGCCTCCGTGATCATCGAGAAGAAGAAACTAAGTCTTCGTAATGCCAAATTAATTTCAACCATAAATTAATATTATGGTGGATATAGACATGTTTGTTTTATAAATGTTCTAATAAATGGGGCAATGAGAAGAATAATGTCACGGTGGATATGGACTGGTTTTTCTTATAATTTTTTTAATAAATGAGGTAATGGGAGGCTATCAATTTTTTTCTAATAAATGTGGTAATAGAGTGGTTATCAAAATTCAATTGAATGTTCCCTCTTCAACTTAATTAAAGAGGGATGAAAAGTTAAAATTTTAAAAATTATTTAGGTTAATTTAAAATTAAAAAGTAAGGATAACTAGATTAAAAATGGAATTAATGTAACATTTAACCATTTTTGTTCAGTAATAATTGTCATGAAAAAGTAATTAATTAATTTTAAATAATATATGTATAGATTAAATATACTTTAATTATAATTTTAAATTAATATAATATTGAAAATTAATATCTAGAGATGAGGGTGTTTATGCTGAAGTACAAGTTTTTTGTCAAATCCATGTAGGTATTTTTCATCTCCAAGTGGGTATTAACTCCCCATCATGAGTCGGGTCAACATTAATTCTTCATGTGCAATGATCTCTCTCAAGAACTTTGTTCTTAAATTCGAAGCACAATAAGTGATCTGCGTTGGGTTGAAAGGTGGGGGGAAGTGTCCGAGTCTAGGTCAATGACACCTCAATGGGGTCTCAGCCTTGGGTGAGGACTGCATAAGATGTATTCAGTTTTCAAGTGTGGGTTGGGACATGTCTCCTTGTCTGAGCTAATCGAGGTACCCCGGCAATCATGGTTTGGCGTTTTTTCCATGCCTTCACAGGTTATAAGCCCTCTTCTCTCATGTTGGAGCTTCTCTTTCCACTCCCACTTGCGAGGACTCTTGGTGGTCTTCAGGGTATGGTTCTAGTCCTTAGTAAATTATGCTCTAACTTTGGTCTCCTCTTTGGCTTAAAATATAATAATAGACTCTTCGTCTGTAATCAAGGTCATGTGCTTTTTTCGCATCAATATTCAAGGTTGTATTCAAGAACTACTCCACTTCGCTACTTGGTATGGGTAAACTCTTGCTCATCCCGCATCTTTGATTGTGGTGTTACTTGGGTGATTCATTCTTGTTCGAGGTAGTGGGTTTGTGGGATTGGGCATACTTGTATTCTATACAGGATCACTCAAGGTATATCTGTGGGCTCTGCCTGTAGAGGGCCATAGTCATTGATACTTGTAGTATGCCACAACAACAGGGTATTCCTCATCGCGAGAGGGGTGAGCATCCCAACCTTGACATCCCAAGCTAGGTCACCATTCATCTTGTGCTAACTCAACAAGCCAAGGATGATGAGGCAATTTCTCTAGCTAGTTCACCAAGCCACCTCATGGCCCCCGCTTCCATGGAATCCATTGTAGAGAACGGCATATGCGACTATACATTCACATTCTCAAGGATTACAAGTATGAAGAACGTAACGAGATTGTATCATATCTTGTTGATATTCAATATAGTCAGAATGCAATTCTCAAGTAGTCGGACAACCTCTAGTGCAATGAACGATGCACAAATCACCACCTCCTTAGCCTCGAAGCATGGATGGAACATATTGACTTCCACATTCATGATCGTGTTGCTTATTTTGTAGCTCCCACTATAATGTCGCCCCATTGTCCTCCCTCATATGTTTCTATTAGTTCAGGTTTCGTTGTGTTACTCCTAGTATGCTAAGGCCATAACGACCTCATAAATAATGCATGCAAACTATGTTTAGTGGTATTCTACAACGCCCAATTAAAAAGGCGGGTCTATTGAGATTATTTATGTAACCTATTATACTTTGAAAATCTAATGAAAGCCATTTTGAACGACAATTTATTTATTTATTAAAAACAAATATCAAAATTTAACAAAGTTTAGAAGTTAATAGTATCCATAGTAAAATGAGCGATATGTATACTTAAGAATCTTGTTATATTGTAAGTATTAAGTTTTAATTTAAATTTGTTTAGAAAAATTAAATTAAATTAAAATATATATAAAATATTTCAATTTTGAAATGAATTATAGTTTTTGGGCATGTGGTACTCACAAACAATGGCATTGACACAACAATATTGTAACAAAACCTAAATTATTATGGCATTTGTCTAGCCCCAAGAGTTAGCTCAATTAGTCAAATCAGTGTGTCGCCAATCGGGAGGTCACACGGTCAATTCCTGAAAGCTCTTGGGGTTAGATCAGTAAATAGGCCGAGGGGTGTGATGCCCTTTGGGGTTGATCTACCCAAGTTCTTACTGTGGACAACAGCTACCCAGTGACCATGGGTATCTGTGAATGACATGTGAAAAAAAAAATATGGCATTTGTCCATTAAGAATATTTTTTTTAAATTTTTATTTTTTAATATAATTTATATTCTGATAATTCAATTTAAAACCACATAAAAATAGTTATCAACCAATTTGAAAAAAAAAATTATGTTTCAATTTTTTTTTTCAAATATTCAATTTAGTATTTATTTTTTCAAGACTTTGATAAACTTCATAAAATTTGCTTAAAAAATTCAAAGAAAATTCAAATTCAAATTTTTTTAACCAAAATGAAAAACAATATAACCTCTCTTATACAAGTATAAAAATTAGACATGTTTTAGATTATATATATAGACATAATGAAGAAAGTTTAACTATTTTTCAAACTATAATATGTGAAAATTTCCTTTTATGGATTTCGAAATCTATGGACAAATTCTCAACCGATTTCTTAAATATATTTCTAAAAAATACTATTTTAGAAAAGGAAGATGAATTATTATTTTGAATAGAAGAAGAGCGGTTTAAAATAGAGACCAATATTTTCTCTCATCTTACTACAAAATGGAAGGGAAGAAAAATAAATTAAGAAATTAAAATTTTAAAAATATTAAAAAGATAACCCAAATACTTCATTATGAATTTTCTAGTATATCCTTTGGTACATGGATAATATAGTTTCATATTCATAACCTTAATATAAAATTTAACACATAATTTTTGTTTAAAAATAAAAATATATAGTATAAAGAAAGATATTTAGGACAATGAAAGATGGGAAGAAATATAAAAGAGCGCTTTCAAATTGGATTTTGTTTTAAGTTTAACTTAGGGGTTTATTGGGCAATTAGTAAGTGAACATTCATAAGTAGTGAACATTCATAAGGGATATGAATGTAGAAATGCTAATTTTTATGACTTTAATGATCTTATTTATGAATTGGTCAAACCGATGGACTTCATGGGAATGTATCTAAAGACCTTAAACATTATTCATGTACTTCCCCTTGTCTCAAAGGCTATGAGATATTTCAATGATATTTGAACATGAATGTGTAAAGTGAGAATTCTAGTATAATACAAGACATCCAAGTGATTGCCTATATCAAAGATATTATTATACAATGTTATATGAGTTGTTAGGAATTGTACATGATTTAGTTAGAAAAAAGTGTGAAGAGTTTAATATTGACATTGAAGCTATGTCTTTCACATGATTGCATTTAGAAATTGAGACGGTATCCCAAGATGCATTTATAAAGTTTAAAGGAACAAAGTAATTAAAAAATAATCCAAAATGTTGATTCAATATCTATGTAGTTATTTCAACAGACTTGTGATTTTCAGTGTTATAATAATAAAATTAATGTCAGAAGACATCTTAAAAATCCATAAACATGTCCATCCCATTCTTCCAAATCCTATATAAGCTATATTTTGAAAACAAAATAGTAAACCTAAATTATTTTAAATAATTAGTATTAAAATAATAGATGTTGTTGTTTCTTTAGCAAGTAGATAGGCCATTAGATAAATAATTTAAAAAAACTGACTCCTCCAAAATAAAAATAAAAATTAATTTCTACATTTGGTAAGCACTTCAACCTTGTAGAATGAGATATCTACTCTATGTTTTATTCTTATCACCCAAATTTTTTTAATCTAGCTATTTCTTACTAGTTTTATTGAAATATACTATGTAGGATGAATTTTACAATGGTAAAATCCATTTTCACTATTGCAAATAATTTAGTAAACCATTTTCTTAATTATTTCTCATTAAAATAAAAAACCCTCATGAGAATAATTATATAAATCATTATTCCCACAAGTGTAGAATAAATGTTGATGGTGTGTACTATTAAGTCATTCCCTGATGTGAAGGTCAAAGGTTCGAAATTTCATGGGAAAAAATCAACCCATGTTAAGGGCTAATGTTGTTGAGGTTGGTTGCGATCACCGAGTGATTTTGGCAACATAGATGTTGTTGTATCATGGTTTCTCAAGCCCCAAGTCAATCCTGATATAATCTATTGAGAACTCACACAAGTTGACAAGCAAGAAAAATTTAATAAATCATTATTTATTTATTATTCCATATTTATCTCATAGTTTAATTATGAGATAATTGTTAAATCATTATTGAATAATTATTGAATAATTATTGAATAATTATTCAAAATTCACATTCTTCTAATTCTCACAAAGCGATTAATAAATCATTTTTATTTGTTAATTCTTTTAAGAAATTTCTAAATAAATATATTTGAACATTTTGACTATCTTTTTCATTTAAAAAGATATACTAAAATATTGAAAATCTCTAGATTTTGATTAGTCAAGAATATTTTATTATTTTCTAATGCTCAATATACTCCAATATATTTTTATAGATATATGGTTTTCTCTCCATTCTTGACCATGACCATTTTCATCATCCCCACTATCATCTCATAGCATTTGAGCTCCCACTTGAGTTAATACATTTTTTCTTTTCTTTTCTTCCCATTGCTTACAACATATTGAGAGAGAGAAGCACATTTCTAAAGTGGAAGGTCATGAAGGACCCATCCCATAGAGAGGGATCTGTAGACCCAATTATTCAATCATTCCTCACTATGTGTATTGTTCTTAATTAATAATACTTATCTTTAATATTCTCCATTGGGTTGTTACAATTAAATTTTTGTTGTTATATGTTTATATTTGCATGCTATATTTTTTATGGGTTTTTCCAACATTTTGATGCAGATATAAAGAATAGACACAACAATCTTTTGTTGTTAGGGTTATAATTCACCTATAACTTAATTAAGGGATTTTGGTACACTTTTCATCAAACTTTGCACTAACATTTACCTACAAGGTTCTACATTTACCTACAAGGTTCTTATATAATTCATTATAGATCAAATTTATATTATGATTATTTTTTATGGTGTTCCAAAGATGTAAATATTATTTCAAGACCATTCACTTCTAATTTATGGATTATATTTCTTAAGTATTAAAATTTTATCATTTTCTCCTTCTTCTTGGCAATTAAAAAACTAAATTTCTCAATGGAATGATCTTTTTTATGACTCCTAAATGTTCATATATATACCATGAAAAATGAATTCGCCATAAAATTGACAAGTTAGCTAAAAACATTTCCGATACAAACATGGTAGATACTTTTCTGCCTAAATATTCTTATGCACCTTCTATTTTACCATCACCTAAGTTAACATCTTATATTTATAAATTCCAATTTGAAGTTTCCATTGGATGCTATCCCCAAAAAATTGAAATAAACAATGTATTCTAAAGCCACGAGAAAGGGTAGTCAACAAAAAGAAAGGACATAAGACTTGAGCTAATTATACAATAAAACAAAAGTATAATATAGCAACTTATAATGGAAATTTGTAAGGAAAAATGAGCAATAATTTATTCTTACATGCATATATTAATATTCATGAGATAAATAATTAAGTAAATTATCTAAATAAATATAATAACATGATGAAATGCCAAAATTAGATGATGATCCATTTATAGTTGATCCAGGGGATCAAAAGGATCAAAATTTGAATTCCTTATATTTTAACAAAATTGGCACCAAGTCATAGATATCATCAAGAAGATTCTAGTGGTGTTAATGACACCTAAAACTGAGTTTGTATGACAAAGTTATGCTCACTTGAAATTTGGTGGAAAGAGGCAAAAATAGGGCATTGATAGTGCCACATGCCACCACCTGATAGGTCACATGCCACCACTAGGAGCTACCACATGGCATGTTCTAGACACCCTATATCGCATGATGTTGTATCCCAGTGGAAATTGATATGGAACGACATAGGGGTGACTGTGAATTTAGGTGGACCAATGGAATGGTGCCATGTGGTCTAAATGGGTCTCACCATGCAACACCCGGTTGGCAACCAAATAGTCCTATGCCACCCATAGGAGGATGGCAGAGTTCTAGTTAGAGTTGGAGACATGGCTAAGATTGGTAGTTTGATAAAATTGTGAAGAGTACCAATCAATTTTGGCGATGGTCAAAGGTTTGCTGACTATTAGGATATTCCGACACACAGGAAATAGTTAAGTTCAACTTGGTCTAGTATAGATTTAGGTATAGAGTTAGGTAAAGTGTGTTTCTTTACCGTTGTACATTTTGTAACTTACAATCCGACGGTCATGATATGTAGTGATCCGACGGTTCACTCTGTCCTCGGTAATACCGACACTTGATCCGTGGCTTGACACCCGATTGGTCCATGAGTTCTATTTAAAGAGCATGGAGGGTCATTGTTCGGGTCATCCGTCTATGAGAGAAAGCTTATGTAAATTTTCATTCTTTGATTAATAAATTGCCTAAAGTGGCCACGTTGGCTCAGGCCATGGACTGTTTCCCTCTTTGAGGGTTTTAACCACGTCAAAAATACTGGTGTATTTATTTGAGATCTGGTTGTGAGCGGTGTCCTTTTGGTGTTCTTTCTAAGGAACTTGCCCTGTAAATTCCTACATGGTATCAGAGCTTGGTATGCCAAAATGGATAGCTTTCTTTTAGAATCTGGCTTTTCTAGGTGTTATTCTGACAATACTGTCTACACCAAGAAAGTGGGCAACTCTCTTATCATCCTTGTTCTTTATGTTGATGATCTTATTCTTACTAGTAGTGATCCCAACCTTGTAAACCATGTGAAGTCCAGCCTTAAAAAGAAATTTGAAATGACAGACTTAGGACACTTATACTATTTTCTCGGTCTTCAAGTCTTGCAATCCAAGGAGGGTATTTCCCTTTCCCAGTCCAAGTATGCTTGTGATATTCTTCGTCATTTTCACATGGAAGATTGTAAGCCAGCTCCTTCTCCCTTTCAGTTCTGAGTCAAACTTTCAGTCTCTTGTACTTCTCCTGAAGTTGATGCTACCTTATACCGTCAACTTGTAGGAAAACTCTTGTATTTAACCCATACTCGTCCTGACCTTTCCTTTGCTGTTGGCCTTGTTGCTCGTTTTATGCAAAACCCCCATGAAAGTCATTGGAAAGCAGCCAAAAGAATACTTCGTTATGTTCGAGGTACAGTACAGTTTGGGGTTCATTACAGTGCCAAAGAAGCTCCTCTATTAGTTGGTTTCACTGATTCTAATTGGGCTGGTGACCCTGATGATCGGAAGTCTACTACCGGTTATGTCTTCACTCTTGGTTCAGGACCTATTACATGGGCTTGTCAGAAACAGGCTGCCATTTCTCTTTCATCAGTAGAAGCAGAGTATCGTGGTGTCGTGGAAGCTAGTAAGGAAGCCTTATGGCTTCGTCAGATCCTATCAGAATTTGGCTTTGAGCAGCAACATCCAACTACACTTTGGTGTGATAATCAAAGTGCCATTCA